>LOJH01060902.1:0-11063 GCA_001685095.1 Ellobius talpinus
CCCACAGGGCAGGGAACCCTTACTGCTCTTTGGACTGGAGAGGGAGGGAGAGGGGGACTGGGGGGAAGTGGGAGGAGGGGAGGAGGTGGAAATTTTTAATAAAAAAATCAAAATTTGTGAACATGTAAAAACAATAAAAAAGGAAAAAAAGAAACAAAAATGCTTTGTCTATCACCTTTTGCTTTAGTATGTCATACAAGTTTTAAAATAAAAAAGTAAATAATTTGGATAGTAGGGAAAGCTTTTCGAACTTTGGCAGTAAGCTCATTGGTCATGAGGAGAAACAAACAGAATCCCAGGAGCACATTGTCATAGATGTAGAAAATAAATAATAAAGGACATTATATTATCAAGACCTATGAAAGTAGGAAATAGCTGTAGAAGAATGAGATTGTCCATGAAACAAAAGTTGAACATGAATGCAAATGATTAATAAGCGTATTTTTAGTTAAAGATGCTTTATTTTTATCAGTATGAGTATTTTACCTGCATGTATGTCTGGGACCGCTTGTGTGCCTGATAGCTGGTACCCACAGAGGAAGGCATCAAATCCCTCGAATTGGAGTTACTGAGAGCTGTTTACAGCCATGAGGGTTGGCAGTTGAATCCTGGTTCTCTGAAAGAGTTCTTAGTTAAGAGTCAGTGCTCTTAACCACTGAGCCATCTCTCCAGCTCCAACAAAAACAATAAAAATGAGGAGCTTGGAAGCATTTAATTTTTACTTTGAATACTTTCATGATTATAATACATCATTTGCTATGAAGAGTATTTTAAAGCTGTGTCCCTATCAAAATTTCCATTTTGTTTGATCATTTTTTTCTCTTAATAATTTGTGAAGTAAGAAATCAAATCTTAATTTGTACTTTCCTGTTTATGCTTTGGGTGTGATTCCTCAAGGACTGTGCTTCGGGTGAGTCCTTTGCTGGGATTCTTTCTAGCTTATATTTTTCTGAAAAAAAAAGTTTCCTAAGAATTTAGACTGAATGTTTACTCCCTCCAAATCAAAAATTAAATCATCCTTTTAATTTTATAGCAAGACCCTAGGATATAAGAAAGCTGATTTAACATTCAGAAGATTATGAACAAAATGCTCATGTTTGTTTTCCAGCTCCTGACCCCTCCTGATTAGACTACATAGAGCTGTTTGGAGGTCAGCTAGTTACTGTCCTATAAATCCAACTGGTCTCTATGTGAGAAGGAATGCCAGCGGGAAAAGATGACCATCACTATTGGGCATGTCTTATAGTGAGATTTCTATAGAAGTGGAGAGGTTTATATAGCATGTGTGTGTGTGTGTTTGTGTGTTTGTGTGTTTGTGTGTGAGCATGTGTAAAGACAGTGTGGTTGAGTTGGTATGGAGAATGTATTAGAGGAAATACATAAAAGAACAATTAGGGAAAAGTGTGAAGTTTCTATTTTAGCTTTTGTATAGTGGCAACGATATAGAAAATTGCTCACATCTATACAACATCAGTTATGATCCTCATATTTTAAAATTATGATGACCACACCATAATATTTTAAGAAAGATACTACATCCCACCTGAAAGAGTGAGAGGAAAGGTGGGTATTCTCTTCTCTCTGTCTTTTGTCATTTAGCATGATTTCAAGCATTATTAGCAAGCAAACAATATGAGTATTTCATTCCTTGTTATGATCAAATCAATATCCATAGGTGAGTACACCCATTTTTATTGCCTTATACTTATTAATAAACATTTTTGTTATCTTTTGCCTTATGGATATTACACTGCTACTATAAAGATTTTTTTGATATTTTATGAAGATTTGCTTCCATCTCTTTCCAGCATGTACGCAGAAATGTTTTGGTTGTAGAAACTGTATTTGAGTTTGTGAGGTGGATGTAGATAGTTTTTCAAGACACATGTTACATCTGTTTCAATTAGCATATATGGTTCCAGTTTCTCCCCATCATCTCCAGTACTGTTGTCAGGTCTAGTGGTCCACAAAGCCATTCTAATGTACACAGGTGGTTTTGGTCCTTCATTTTCCTAGTGAGGATTCTATTGAAGAGTTCTGTTCTGTTGAATGGGTCTTAAAACCAATATGTGAGTGCCACCTGTTACACCTTTGTGGATATCTTGCCATGTTGATCTTTGTTGTGTTTCACGGGTGTTGCTGTGGTCTAGAACTAGTATTTGCTTACTTCCCATGGCAGCTGGTTCCATGGATGCTAGATTGCAGTAAGGAAGTCTTAATGTTAAAGTCAACTCTGATAATCCAAGTCCTGTGTTCCAAGTGTGTTTAGTTCCCAGCAGCCTTTGAGAGGAAACCAAGAGCAGTAACAGCATAACAATAGTCCATTGTTTCAAAAGTCACTTAGACTACATTGACCAGTCATTCAAAAAGAGATTTCTTGTGCCTCATGCAGAGGTCTTTGTGTGAAGCACTGTCAGTCCAGGTAGCATAATTTCTTTTAAGACACACACACACACACACACAGAGGGAGAGAGAGAGTGTGAACATATGCATATATACACATATACATACATGCAAACACATATACAAATATATACACATGTACACACACACAGTCATGCACCCACACATGCATGCATGCACACACATGCACATATACACAAAACACAAATATAAATATGCACATACATATACACATACACATAGAAAATGTACAATTTTAAATAAAAATAAAATATTGTGATTCCTTGAGGCTTTACCCAACAACTTTGATATGAATTATCCCTCCTCCCTCTTTCTCTTCTTTAATGATCCCAGTTGGAGTTCCCCTTTCCGTTTTTTCATGTCCAGCTTCATATCACCTGCTTCCTGCTAATCACTTCTCAGCTTCCCCATGGTCCCTTTATACTTTCCTGGTTTCTGTGCATATTCCATGTTGTATGCTCAGGAAATTTGCAGTGAGTGGGTGGACCTAGAAAAGATCACATTGAGTGAAGTAGCTCAGACTGAGAAAGACAAATGTGTGTGTTTTCTCTCATTTGAGGTTCTTAGCTCCAAAGCCTTGCAATTTCAAGCACAACATTTTCACTTACATTCAGTTCAGAATTTTGTTACTTTCCATCAGTGTGGAGATCTAAGCTTTGGAACACGCATTAGCGGTTCACAGAATGATATTGTTTGTACGTTATTCCTACAACGGTGGCTTCTGCTTCATTCCTGCTTGAATAACTGGGTCTTATCTGTGATTTTGTTACCATTTTGCTAAATTGTGCATTTTCTTGACATCTGCAAAATAAATTTTGATATTAGGATATTCTTATTTTTACCTTTTTTGTTCATTCTATACTTAAATTTATTTTCTTTTCTATTTTAAGTTTGATATCATTTTTATAGTGATTATAACAATGTTGTTTTTGTTTTTAAGAAAATAATATTTATAAACTATTATTATCATTATAAATGATAAATGCATTTGAAAAAAATACCACGAGAAAATATAATAAATTATTAACTTTTGTTGCTGATTTATGAGTTTGTGCATTTAGTATAACCTTTAGAATAAAATAATTGTCTTTAATTACAGAAAACTAATGATGTTCAAAATTTTTAAATATATATTAATAGCAAAACATAATTACATACTTTTCCATTTTCCTTTCTACCCTTCTTCTACCTTCATCATGCTTTTCACACATTGACCCCGACTTATCTCTCTAAAATTCATGGCCTCTTTTTATTTAATTGCTAATGTTACATATATGAATAAATGTATAAACATATAAATACCATCTGCTGTATTCATTTTGTGTTACATATATGTTGCATATAATGCATATTATATATTAGATTACATTATTATTACATTAGTGCCCATAGTTCTTTGTCAAGGGTGGTGCCCTGATAGATTTTTTTTCCCCATTACATGACAGTCTGAGTACTGATGTTATATGTTCAGGTCTTATTTAGGCATCCATATTGTTGAGGTAGAATGGGTATAGTTTTTTCTGTCATTTCTAGGAGACAATGTCTCACAGTAGACTTCCTGTTTGTCTTGCTCTCACAATACTTCTGTCTCCTAGTAATAAAATTCCCTGGGCTTAGTTTGTGGGAGTTGTGCTGTAGATGTATCCAATCAGTACTTCTCTGCATTTTGACCAGTTACAGATTTTTAGTTTTGTAGTAGTCTCTGTGTGTTTTCAAGACTGCAGTTAACCTGTGAGTATCAGGATAAACACCTAGAAGGCAGTTAGTCCTTAAGCTGGTTTAGTAAAGTGGTGGTGGAAGGTTCTTCCCTAAAATCCCTGAACTTACGAGTCTTGAGAAGTTGGTTTCCAGTGCCAGGTATGATTTTTCTCCCTGCTGAAAACTTTATTCAGAATCAGAAAATAATACTATAAGGGGAAATTATAATTCTTAAATTATTTATTTTTCATTCATAAAGACAAATATTTTCATGTTTTTATTAGTCTTGATTTTTCTGCTTTCCACAGCAATCTTAAAGATAAATACTATTTACTCATTAAGATGCTGCATGCTATGGCTAATAATATTTATGTAGAAAATATTTTTTCTTTTACTCTTTAGCATAGAGGAATTTTCACAACATCCAAAGAAGAAAAAAAATCAGTAAATTTCTCACATTTTACAGCTGCCATGTCAATGCAGCACATTTTTCTATCAAAGGATGCACCACACTGTGATTATGTATAATCCCTGCAAATGTTCTTAAAGCAAAAAGCATATGGTTCTCTCTTTAAAACAGGAAAAAGGGTGAGTTTTGATGATTGGCAAGAGAGGAAAGCTCTATGTCCAGGGACCGGCAGTTTCAGGATTTTAAAAGCTTGCAAGGAAATGTCACAATAGATTTTGGGAGGTGAAACTCATGACAATTTACATTCCTGGGTGTCACTTATATGTTCCTATTATTTGTATCATAACACATGAATTAGTTTACATCCATCTGTACAATCAGAAGCCATTTCATAATCCAGATTAGCAACTACCTTGAATCTTATAATATCCCTAATTCTTAGCAATACAAACATACAAAGGATTTACAAACATACACTCAAGAACTTATTATTACCTTGTCTAAAAAGGATTTCAACTAATTATAGTCTAAAGCTAAAAAGCAATTTTAATATGTGGGACTCCCTTTGTTATTAGACAAAAGTCAGATTAAAAACACCATGAATATGTTCCTTACCTCCAATTAGATCTTGCTCTTCCTCACACTGTTATATGCATCTTGGTGTCTAGATATGTGTAGATTATCTCAGACCCATAACAGGATAAACTTCCATTAGTGGTGTGTATGGAAAGCAAGTAACTCCCGCTTCTTAACACATACAGTGTATTAGTTTTGTGCTAGAATAGTCACCCAGAAAAAAAAGCTACGATAAGAAAATGGACTTCAGGGTACTTTGTGGCTTGACAGTGTCCCATCTGACTGATCATGTGGTTTAGTGCCATCTCTTGTACAATATTAATTGTATATGTTATCATTATATTGACAATTCTTTTAATAATTAACAAGTAAATGAATAGAAATGATCATTTTAAGGGATAAAAATTTTCACTAGGTCCTGAATACAATTATAACACTACCATGCAGTACACATGAGAAACCAACAATTTTGCTGATTTTTCATATACTATTAGTGTTTTTGCAAACTGGTAGTTTATTTTGCTTTTTCTTTTTACAGCAACTATCAACATATTAATGGGTAACTTCTCCTCATCCACCTCCATCTCACCTGGGCAAACTAGATTTTCCCTGTTTTTCACCATTGCTCTCTGGTTTTCTTATAGCAAACAAGTGGGCAGAAAAGTAAGTTAATTCCATTTACTGTGTTTCTTTCTTCACAACAGAAGAAAGGACCTATTCCTAGTCCTTTTTTTTGAACCTGCAGATATAACTTTTCCTGTGAGCACAAGACAGCACACTCTTCTACCTCTTTAGAGTCACTCTGTGAGAAAATTGCTTGCTTTCCTGCAGTCTTGGATCACTTCCAAGCATAGTGGTGAAAGGGTGGGCATACCCTCCTGGATGGAGGGTGAAGTTAGTTTGCATGTCTGGTTGACCATGCTGTCTCTCTAAGCTGACACAAGGAAAATGTGACAGAAGTGAGGGTGTTAAGGGACTGAATGACTAACATGCTCCAAGTTCTTGCTGAGATGTTTCTTAAAGTGCTTTACCGTATTTGTGATTTAGCTGCACAAAGACAGAAAATCATCAGTTTAGGGAAGGAAATCTTCAGAATACTGAGCATGAAAAATACCTTGAGGTGAAGAAGGGGAATCAGTTCAGCACATCAGCTGTATCACTGAGAAGGTCTACCTGCTATGATCCAAGAGCATGGGTAAGGCACTGTAAACTGTCAGCATGGGAGCACACACTTGACAGCCCACACTAAGCTTCTCTGAACTTATTTCAGGCATCAGTTCTGTGAGATATGAAGATGCTTTGCTCCCAGGCACACAACAAATATGAATCTAATTAGTGAAGAGGTAGGTGTAAATTCAATAATGCTTGGGCTGTTCCAAAAACAAAAGTATTATTCTGTGTTATGTTGATGTTTATTTTCAACCTGGTATACTGAAAAAAGAGCTCATATAAGCTAAGCTGTCAAAGGCAGTGGCCAATTTTCAGCCTTATTTCAATGATGAAATTTATTTCTAGGTAAAAGCAAGAGCTTTTACATGGTATAGAGGTGGTAAGCAGCCCCACTGTGCTCTTGTATATTACTTCAAAACCTGGTGAAGATGTGAGATACATATTTCTTAAAAGGCACATTGGCATAGCCGAACGTATTTCTAGAAAGGATTCCATGGAAATGGCTCAGAATCATTATTTTGTGGCCTATGGCAATAGGACTAAGGAAGTTTAAGGTCTAATATCTACATAGATTATGACATGACAGTTTTGAGCAGATAGCCGAAACAGTAGTTATATTGAAGCAATAGCAGGTGAACACACACACACACACACACACACACACACACACAGAGGATCATTCTGATCTTTCTCTTCTTGGTGCATTGCTATTTGGCAGATTGTCATCAGGTGAACTCTAAACAGGCTAAGGGGAGAACTGGCATCATGCCTAACATTTATTACAGGGATGACAAAAAAACAGGTGCTTAATAATATTCCAAAGCCACGTGTTCATGTGGCTGTGTGGTTTGTTTGGAAACCAAGATATATGTGAATTCTTCGTAAGAGTTTCTGTTCTCTCCAGAAGATATAAGAACAATGGAGAATCACTTAAAAATAATCAAATCTCTTACTTTTGTGACAACTGTAATATATTCTTTGCAAAGTTATGTCATTATCAACCGATTCTTTCCTCCTTTAAGATAATAAAATTTATGTTGCTAAATCTGTCACCTTTGTTTTGAGTCACATTTTATGCATGCTTAAGTGTCTTTATTTTGACTTTTTCATGCATCCTTATAGAATTTCATCCTCTTGTATTATCAACGTCTAAGCAACAAATTTTAAAAAGAGAAACGCCTCAGGGCCAGTTGTTACAGCAATTATCAATTATATTTGGCTACATTTAATTGTTTGCAAAATTAGCTTTTAAAGTACCATTTAATTCAGTTTCCAATCTTCTCAAGAAGGTAATTAATGAGCTAACTATAATTACATGTGAATGATAAAACACAAAGAACTTTTAAATTAAATCTGTATTGAACTTATGTTGTACTCTGCTATCTTATACTCCAAGTACTCTAGAGTTTCAACACATTAAAATACCAGGGAACTTCTTAAGCCTTATGCTATGTAACAAAATTCCAGTTAAAATATTTCTTTTCTGAGGAAGACTCCTTAAGGTTTAGGAGGCTTTAAGCCAAGACATTCCTTCCAGACAGGTACACGAGACTTACAAGTCAACTCAGTAGTCTCAAGATGCCCCTGAAACTAACAAGATTCAGAGTCTCCTTCTCTGATTGTGTTACTTGTATTTTGGGAGTAGGGGTACTTGGCAAGAGAGTCTCCAAATTTGTTTTGTGGAACAAACAAAGGTTTGAACAACTAAGAAAGGTAGAAGAAAATGTGGAAGAAGCATTATCAAGAATTTAAAAGGAACAATTGCAGAGAGCTATGATCTCTAGACTTGTGTGTCTCAAAAGTCTACTGTTGCCAACAACATCCAAGAGATAGCTAGGAAGGGAGGGCTACAGACATGGTGGAAACAAGAGAAAGGAGAATGGAAAAGTCAAACTATTAGAGGAGATAATAGCCCAGACTTGGCCATTATGCATGGAAAGGAATGGACTCTGGGTCCAATGTTTCATATGATCCCAGGGCTCTCCTCTTTCTAGACTTCTTCCCCTTCTTCCAAAGTCATTGGAGGATATTCTGGTCTCCCTTAATCAGGCTCAATTTATTTCCTGCCAGCTGGTAACAATTTGTAACTGATGAAAAGCCTTGGGCAGGGGTCAGTGCAGTCTTCTAAGCACTAAGCTTTCCTGATCTACATAAATTCCCTGGACTCTCCTTGAGTTGGGTTATGGACTTGGAGGTCCCGTTTCTTCCACGGTCCTCAGCTGGAGGCTGCTTTTCACACTTCTTGTCACATAACTCTGTCAATATCAAAACACTTGACGCTTCCCTGTATTGTCTACTTGTCCTGACATTACCAACTTCATGGACTGAGTGGCTTCAATGATGGTAATTCCTTTTCTACAGCTCTGAACACTTGAAGTCCAATGTGCAAGCATTATCTTGGAGGTTCTGTTGAAATTTCTCTTCTTGGCTGTAGATGACTGCCTTCTTGTGGTGTCTTCTCATGACTTATCCTAGGTGCTCTGTAGAAGACAAAGTGTTTCTTCTTCTTACAAACATACCCCTTGGACTGTATTTGGGCAACCTATGATCCCACTAGAGCTTTGTTATAATATTTTAGGACATAGTCCCAAATATAGTCATAATAGTGGTTAGAGCTTCAATTAATAATTTCAGCAAAAGTACTTCAGTTCCTATCAGTTCACTGTGTCTATTTTTTCCTTCTGCATTGAAGCCCTTAGTAGGAAAAGTAAAGCCATTTTTTAAGGCATTCCTATGTTTGCTTGCTTGTGTGAGGGTGCATGTGTGTGTATGCTTTTGGATTGTATTCTTAGGAATGCTGTCCATCTCTTTTAAGAGAGGGTCTCTCAAAAGCCTGCCAAATAAGCTAGACTAGCTGGTGAGTGGACCCCATGGCTCCTTTACTTTCTGCACCACCAGCCCTGAGATTAAACAGAGCATCATACCTGGGATGTTTATGTGGGTTCTGGGAACTGAACTCAGCTTTTCTTGATTTCGAGGCAAACAGTAGAGACTGAGCCATCTCCCTAGCACTTTTCTACCCTCACTTCTCTTAAGGACTCGCCAGAGTCAGACGGACACTGAGGTGACCTTCCCACTTCCTTGCTCACGGACCCTACGAACACTTGGGAACACCCTCCCCGCAGCATGTCAGCAGCATTTGAATAAAAAAGGTAAGTTATCCAGGACTGACAATTCTGGGTCATCTCTGAATTAAGGTTATGAAACATGTTACGGCATGGAGGAGCAAGTGGCCACCTCGGATGGGGAAAATCACATTGTCTCTCTAGCTGATTGTTCAAATCACATCATGCCTCTAACCAACTGTGCAAAGTCCATCTCTCTCCTATTGACTGTGAAGATCATGTCATATCTCTAAAATTAGTCTAAAGCAAGCCTAAGCGCTTGCGTGATTTTCTGACCCTGTGGGTGACGGTGTTAGGGTGGCTCGCAAGTTTCTTTCTTTAGCACTCTGCCTGCACTGTCTTTTATTACTATGTACTGTCAGCAGCTACAATTTTCTAAAAGTTTAAAGTAACAAAACTGTACAAAGGTGGGAAAAAAATACAAAGCTTAATTCTCCCCTCTAAGAAGCCCCATGGTGTGAAATTCCAGGTACTTCAGATCTCCTCTGGACCTGTAATATGTCCCTGTATTTTATTTGGATGGTAGAAGCTCCAGCATCTATGAAGTTGTATTTCAAGAGGAGATGACAGCATTTGTGAGAGTTTAATGTTTTTACTGCTGCTTTTGTCCTTTAATGGCTCCTCCAAAAGTGGCACTCAGCGTGGCGACGCTGACTTCTGTGCTGGGAATGTCTGATCTCTTGCCTTCACACTGAATGACTGCTCCATCCCTCCAGGGACCGTGGTGTTCTGTTCCTCAGCACCACCCTGGCTTTTCTCTGAAGCGATGCCACAACCCTGCAGTGCTCACCAAGCACTGTAAAGAGTCTCTCTTGAGGGTACACAGGCACCCCTGCTATCCTGACTGCCTGCAGCAAAAGGAAGGAGCTTCTGCCCCATCGTCCTTCCTCGTCTGATGATGTTTATTTCTGCTAAAACAAAACCCTTCAGCTTTTAAAACAAACAGAGCCTGTAACATTTAGAATGTGTCCTAGTATGTGGTCGTACATTTCTGTGAGCTTTAGGGACGTGGGCCTTTAAAACCTGTTTCAATGTATCCCAAGACATTCGCCACATGAGAGATAATTATGTTTGACCCCAATGCAGAGAGAAATGGTCCTCCTACTTGACTGGCTGTATCTTTTGAGGTGCATAATTGGTTGCTCTGGTTCACAGTAATAAATGCCATCTTGAAATTTGTCTTTTAGTCATAGTTTCATCAGCCTAGTGTAGCAGGGGACAACAAATGATAAATAGTGTCCTCTAACATGTATTTATATGAGTATTAATTAATGGACTACATTTTTTCATATACTACCTCATTTATACTAAATAAAAGCATGATCAATCAGCAGTAGCATTCAACTTTGCAGATGGCAAACTTAGTCCAAGGAATCCTTGTAACTGTGAACAGCTCACAGAAATAACAAGAGGCATGCAACTCTGCCATATGAAATGCTCTAATTTTTACAGATTTTGTTATTTTGCATAGAAACATAATGCAGACAGAAGAAAAGCTTTGAGTCTAATAGAATTAGAGTCACATTCTATTTCACTCACTTACTAGTTGCATACCCTGACTCAAAGTTCTTGTTCTTTATATACATATATTTTTATTTTTTATTATCTATTTTTTATTTATTTTTCCATTCAAAAATTTACACTTCCTCCCCTCCTCCCAT
>LOJH01060903.1:0-11063 GCA_001685095.1 Ellobius talpinus
AAATCTGGGACACCATGAAAAGACCAAACCTAAGAATAATAGGGGTAGGAGAAGGAGAAAAATAAATTTTTAAATAATATACATCCATAAGTTGGAGAAATAAATATGTGTGCATATGTATAATGTTACTCATATGTAGTTTTTCAGGGATGACCATTTGGTATTGGATAACCAGTTGGAATACTAGTCCTGTGGAAGACTATTTGTCCTGCTCCTAGAATTCCTCAGTTGCTTCAGTAATTTTTGTGTAGGGTTGAGGGCTTATGGGTTTTTTCTTAAACGCACACACGCATGCATGTGCGAGCACACACATGCACACACACACACATACACACATAGCATGCCTACACCATAGCATGCATGTGGAGGACAGAGGACAACTTTCAGGGTTGGTTCTCTCCTTCTACCATATGGGTCCCAGGCAATCAAACTCAGGTGAAAAGATTTGACCTGATGAGCCATCACTTTGACTCACTATTATAGATTTCTTGAAAGCATTTCCTATCTTTTTATTTTCCCAATGTAAGGGAGGGGAAAACTTATATGTATTTATCTTTCTGGGCCAAGATTATTTCACTTAATGTCCTCCATGTTCATCCTTGCTGTTAGAACCCATAGAATATTGCTCTTCATGTGTCTGACTACTATTTTACTATGCACATGTAATAAGTTTCTTTATCCACTTTTCATTTGCAAGTGTTTGGGCCCACCAGTCATCAATCTGGCTTGAGGCCCTGACTTCAGCTACACCACTGATAATGGGGCTCTCACTGGGGCTCCTCTTGGGGATCCTGCTGTTTTGGATGTGTAGGTTCATCCCCTCCACATGCTCCAATAGTTCATAGATGTAGTGGTTGTTGGGTGGACCAATTTGGGACGGTCAACCTGCCAGCTTTCGCTCATCCTTACTACCCAGGTGGGTTCTCCAGACTGCCTGGGCTAGCTCACCCAGCACAGCCTGTGGCAATGAGCAGGACTAGGTCTCCTGCTCTCAGATCCGGCTGACCCATACTCACACCATCAGGCCAACTCTACCGTTTTGCCCAGAGGAGGTGCAGGGCCCTCACTTAGGATTGCTGTAGGGGGTCATACAAGAGGGGACATCCAGCTCTCCTGTTCTCATGCCCTCAGTGCTGGCTCACCTGGACCCCCAACAATGGGGCTAAGTCTAATGTGCTCCCCAGACGCGGTGCCAGGTCTGGAGAGTGGTTATCTCTTAAACAATACTGGTTCATTTCTTTTTTGACCTGTGTTCAAAAGCGGGTACATTGTTTGCTTTACAAACAAACACACAACCCCCGCAAAACAACAACAACAAAAACCCTTAGACTGTTTTCTATATGGCTGTACCTTATATTCATCAAGAGTGTAAAAACCTTCCCTTTTGTTGGGGAATATTATTTCCAAATGTGTAACTTTTGTTTATGTTGCCTTTGTCTAATTCTGTAAAGCTGTTTTGCTGTGTTTGACTAAAACGCCTGATGATCCGAATAAAGAGCTGAATGGCCAATAGTGAGGCAGGAGCAAGGATATGTGGGGCTGGCAGGCAGAGTATAAACAGAAGGAGAAAAATGAAGCGAGGAAAGGAGAGAGGGCACCAGGGGCCAGCCATCCAGCCAGTGACAAAGTAAGCATGCAAGTAAGATATACAGAAACAAGAAAGACAAAAGCCCAGAGGAAAAAGGTAATCCAGGTAATTTAAGAAAAGTTGTTGTCAAGAAGTAAGCCAAACTAAGGCTGGGCATTCATTACTAAGAATAAGCTTCTATATATGATTTATTTGGAAGCTGGGTGGTGGGCCCCTCAAAGAGCCAAAAGTGTAAAACATCACACAACACCTTTGCCTTACAGTTTGGTTAAAAAACCACTTATCATTTGTGTTATCTTTTTTCTTTCTTTTTTTTGAGACAGGGTTTCTCTGTAGCTATGGAGCCTGTCCTGGAACTAGCTCTTGTAGACGAGACTGGTCTTGAACTCACAGAGATCTGTCTGCCTCTGTCTCCCAAGTGCTGGGACTAAAGATGTGCGCCACCACCGCCCATCTTTGTATTATTGTTTAATTTTGTTTTTGAGACAGGTTCTCACTCTGTAAGCTGGCGTCAAACTCACTAAATAGACAGACTGGCTTTGAACTCACAGAGATCTGCCTTTCCTCCCAAGTGTTAGGATTAAAATTGTGTGCTACCATACCTGGCCTTATCTTTTGTATTTTTGATAACAGTTATTTTTATTGGAGTGAGGTGATATCCCAGGATGGTAGCAATTTCTATGTATTGGCAATTAGTAACATTGAGTGTTTTCCATATACTTCTTTCCTATCTGTATGTCTGATCATTCTTTTATTTTTAGTTTGATGTGAACCCAAATGTCTATATTTGCTTTTAGTGTCTGTTTCTGGAGTGTTAAAAAGAAAATCACTGTCCTGTCCAAGGACATGGATATCTCTCCTTTCTTCTAACATTGTAATTATTTCATATCTTTCATTTATATGTTACCCATTTTTAATGGACATTTCTATATACTGAGAAATAAAGGTCCAGTTTCATTCTTTTGAGTGTAGCTATACAGCAATCTTTATCAAAAACTCTCCCCATTGTGTGTTTTTGACAGTTTAGTTGAGAACCAACTAACAAGAAATGTGTGCATATATTTCTCTGTTCTTTATTCTGTTTTATTGGTCTTTGTATCTGCTTTTATTACGGAACCATGTTGTTTTCATTACTATAATTTTCCAGTATATTTTTAAATTGGGCAGGGAGAAGTCTCCAGCTTTATAATTTTGGTTCAAGACTCCTTTGGCAATTTTTGTCTTTTCTGTTTATGTATGAGTTTTGGGGCTGTTTTTCTTTTACTGAGAAAAATACCATTGGAATTTTGTTCCAATTATATTTGTAGTAGAAGAGTCCCACTGCACCAAAATGACAACTGATACCTCTGCATTTTGGAACTCAGAACCAGGATATCAACAGGGAGAAAAAGAATTATCATTCAGACAGGGGTGTTTGAATGATCAGTAGGAGAGGACATGGGATACTGTTACAAAATTGGGATGTGGAAGAATGTATATAACCCCAGGATGATCCGTGTGGTCATTTCTTGGAACCATTTTAAGATGCTGTGCTGCTTAGTGTTTTGTTTTTTTCAATGTGACACAATCTAGGGTCATCGGAAATGAGAGAACCTCAATTGAAAAAATACCTAAATAATATTGGCTTATCCTATAGAGGATGTTCTTGATTAATGATTGATGCGGGAAAGTCCAGCCCACTGTGGTCAGTGTCATCTCTGGACAGGTTGTCTGGGGTGTATAGTACAAGCAAACTGAGCAAGCCATGGTGTCTGCTTTGGTTCCCGACTTCAGTCTCTTTCCTTGAGTTCCTGTCCTGACTTCCCTTGATGATGGACCGTATTCTGTATGCTGACATGAAACTTTCCCACCCAAGCTGTTTTTAGACATGGTATTTATTGGCTGTGAGAAGCAAAGAGAGGCAAACACTAACCCTGAAGGCTAATGAAAGCATGAACTAACGAATAACTGGGGAAAGCCAGTGTCCCATTCAAGGATGGGGTCTGGATCATGACGCCAACAAAGCGTCTAGACTGGCAGAGTTGTTATTTGTAACTGAGAGAAATCCATAATAGTTCAAAAGAGAGAGAGAGAAGGAACATCAATCTGCAGACAGACATTGGTTATTGGTTACCCCATTAACCTTTTATGGTTTCTCAGGAACAGGATTCTAGCAGAATCCTAGAGGACTGGTTCCCAGAGCTTATAAAAAGAAATATGCCTGAGAATCCTAAAACTATTCTGAAAGACAGACTATGCTACCAAGTCAAAACTCAAAAATTAATGGGCAGTAGCCAGTGGCAAAGAACTATCAACTCTGTCTAGAAATTGTCCTCATCTGAATAAATATGTTGTACTAAAGGTCAGAAATATGATATTGACTGGCTGAAAAGACAGAACTGTTGACCAAGCTCTAACCACTCCACAGGGCCATCTCTTGGATCTCACTTGGCAGAGCTTTTTCTTGACACCTAGGCCCAGTAAACTTTCTGATTCTGTTCTGATCTCCTTCCTTACCTTTACACTTGCACAGGTTTTCATCTTATGAGAATATCTCATAGAATTCCTACTTGGCTGATCTCCATCTAAGAGTCTGTTCTAGAGAAGCTAACCAATACCACTTACAAGCATATATCTATACCCCGCTCCCAAAGTTCCTCTACAGGTCTGAAGTGATGTGAAGCCCTATGATAGTCATTGTGATAAGTTCTCTGGGTACCTCTGGCTCAGGTCATCCCCCGAGCACACATGGGAACATTAGCTTACAAAGACTCTTTAATCTCCTATTTACCTCTTTGGTGAGAAGTTACTCCCCTCTCCTGAACAAGCTGGCTACCTCAGACACACAGCACTATGCAGATGAAATCAGGCAGCATTTTACCAAACACATAGCCCTTGAGAGGAATGTCCAAACTGGGGCTGTGGTATGGGAGCTCCTTAGTGTGGGAAAATGGGACTTATGAAGTTAGACAACTTCACACGCTGACAGGGAGGGAAACACATTGAGCTTAGAACTAGGTGGAATAGGATTGGTCTGACTCTTCTGTGACCTATCCCTGAGGGGAGCTGTTACTACTGAGTGGGGTGTGGGCATATCTGGTGAGATCAAGGGAGCTCGCGTTTAGAACTCTGGGGTCATGTGAGGCTCAAAGCCAGAACCTAGAATGTTAGGCCTTTTAATGGAAAGACTTATAGTGCTCCAGAAACCTGATGAATTATTGCTTACTATTCTACACAAAGTATAGAGGTAAAAGAGAGTGCAGTGAAATCTGTACACTGTTCATATTCAATTCCCATTATTCCTCCGGCATACAGAAATTACCTCTCCTTGGAGGCATATGCCATCTCAGGTTATGTCTTCTTACTTTTCTTTTGTGTTAGTCAGCTTTTAATTTCCTGTTTTATTCACTAGACCCATTCAAGTTTTCAAATCTTCCTTATTGATTCCTTGAGTGTTGTTACGGCCTTCCAAGTCACCATTGGCCACACAGATAGCTCCTGACCTATAGTCGACAATCCTTTGGCAATCCTTATTTTTCTTTCAATTCAGCTACTTGTATTCTTTTTCTGTGGTCCTGTTCCCACTACTGATTTTTCCAACTGTGAAATCCTAATCTTATGCAACTCCCTTATTAATCATAACTTTTGAACACAAAGTAGCATCCCTTGCTAATTCCACTTGAAAAGCACCAGAAGGACTTAAATGACAACTTTCTTAGGCCCCCAAAGTCTTTACTCATCCCAGGTCTGCTCAAGCTTCAGGGAGTGGGAAAAGGCAACCCAGGACATTGTGGAGTTTCTCAAGTCTCCTTTGGCTATAATTACAAAGACTGCTCTAATGCGAAAATAGCACTTTAATGTTGTTTAACTGTTTTCTGTTTTATTTGAAATTTTTTGTTCATTTTGCATATCAACCACTGTTCTCCCTCCCATTCCTCTTCCTGTCCCCCCCACACCTTCTCCTACCCACTGCCCATCCACTCCTCTGAATGGGTAAGCCCTCCCATAGGGAGTCAACAAAGCCTGGCACATGAAGTTGAGGCAGGACCAAACCTCTTGCCCCCTGCATCAAGGCAGAGTGAGGCATCCCACCATAGGGAATGGGCTTCAATAAGCCAGTTCCTGCATCAGAGATAGATCCGGGTCCTACTTCCAGGGACCCCTCAAACAAACCAAGTTCTACAACTGTTGCCCCATGTAGAGAGCTTAGTTAGGTCCCATGCAGGCTCCCCAATTGTTGTTCTAGTGTTCATGAGCTCCCATGAGCTTGGTTCAGCCATCTCTGTTCATTTTCCTATCATGATCTTGATTCTCCTTGCAAGTAAAATCTTACCTCCCTCTCTTTGACTGGACTCCCCAAACTCAGCCTGGTGCTTGGCTGTGGATCTCTGTATCTACTCCCATCAGATACTGGATGAAAATTCTATGATGACAGAGTAGCCACCAATCTGATTAATGCAGAAGGCCGGTCCAGGTACCCTCTCCATTATTGCTAAGATTCTTAGCTTCGGTCATTCTTCTGGGTTCCTGGGAATTTTTCTAGCACCAGGTTTCTCCCTAACCCCACAACGAATCCCTCTATCAAGATATCTCTTTCATTGTTCTTCCACTCTTTCCCTCCCCCAACTTGACCACCTCATTCCCTCATGTTCTCATCCTCCACCATCTCCCTTTATACCTTCCTGCCCCCACTGCACCCAGGAGCTCTCATCTATTTCCTTTTTTCCAGGGTGATCCTTGTGTCCATCTTAGGGTCCTGTTGTTACCTAGCTTCTCTGGAGCTGTGGTTATCCTCTGTAATCTGGTTATGCTTTGCTTTACATCCACTATCCACTTGTGAGTAAGTGTATACCATGCTTGTTTTTCTGAGTCTGGGTTACCTCACTCAGGATGAGTTTTCTAATTCCATCCATTTGCCTGCAACTTTCATTATGTGATGTCAATTTTTTTATACAGCTGAGTAGTACTCCATTGCATAAATGTACCACAGTTTCATTATCCATTCTTCTGTTGAAGAGCATCTAGGTTGTTTCCATGTTCTGGCTATTACAAATAATGCTGCTAGGAACATAGTTGTGCAGGTATCTTTGTGGTATGATTGAACATTCTTTGGGTGTATGTCCAAGAGTGACAATGCTTGGTCTTGAGGTAGATTGATTCCCAATTTTCTGAGAAACCACCATACTGTTTTCCAAAGAGGTTGTACAAGTTTGCACTCCCACCAGCAGTGGAGGAGTGTTCCCCTTACTGCACATCCTCTACAATAAAGCTGTCCTCAGTGTTTTTGATCTCAGCCAATCTGACAGTTATAATATCTCAGAGTTGTTTTGATTTGCAGTCCCCTGATAAATAAGGATGTTGAGAAATTCCTTTAATGTCTTTTGGCCATTTGAGATTCTTCTGTTGAGGATTCTCTGTACCCTATTTAATTATTTATTTACTTATTTATTTATTGGTTGTTTTTATTTGAGACAAGGTTTCTCAGTGTAGTCTGGGCTGTCCAAGAACTCACTTTGTAGACCAGGCTAGCCTCGAACTCACAGAGGTTTGCGTGCCTCTGCCTCCCAAGTACTTAAAGTGATTAAAGGCATGCACCACTATATCCCATTTCTTAATTGGATTATTTGGTATTTCGATGTCTAGTTTCTTGAGTTCTTATTATATTATAGGGATCAGCCCTATGTCAGATGTGGGGTTGGTGAAGGTCTTTTCCCATTCTGTGGGCTGTCATTTTGTCTTATTTACCCTGTCTTTTCCCTTACAGAAGCTTTTCAGTTTCAGGAGATCCAATTTATTGATTATTTCTCTCAGTGTCCGTGCTACTGAGGTTATATTTAGGAAGTGGTCTCCTGTGCCCATGTGTTCAAGGCTGCTTCCCTCTTTCTCGTCTATCACGTTCAGTATAAGTGAATTTATGTTGAGGTCTTTGACACACTTGGACTTGAATTTTGTGCATGGCCATAGATATGGATCTATTTGCAATCTTCTACATGTTAACATCCAGTTATGTCAGCACCACTTGTTAAAGATGCTTTCTCTTTTCCATTGTACAATTTTGGCTTTTTTTTGTCAAAAATCAGGCATTCATAGGTGTGTGGATTAATATCAGGGTCTTCAATTCACTTCCATTGGTTAACCTGTTTGTTTTTATGTCAATACCAAGCTGTTTTCATTACTGTAGCTCTGTACTAGTGCTTGATGTCAGGAATGGTGATGCCTCCAGAAGATCCTTTACTGTACTGGATTTTGTGTTTTTTCATATGAAGTTGAGTATTATTCTTTCAAGGTCTGTGAAGGATTGTGTTGTGATTGCATTAAATCTGTAGATTGCTTTTGGTAGGATTACCGTTTTTATTATGTTGATCCTACCTATCCAAGAGCATGGGAGATCTTTCCATTTTCTGATATCTTTCCCAATTTCTCTCTTCAAAGACTTAAGATTCTTGTCATACAGGACTTTCACTTATTTGCTTAGAGTTACCCCAAACTTATGTTTTATCAGAGAGATGGTCTTACTACCTTCTATGTGGTATGTACAAATATGTTGACCACAATCTCAGGCCCCTGCCAGCTAACATAAGCTATCAGCTGTGAATATTACCTATGTGTTGACAGAGCACTTTAAACACAGGGAATGGTTCAGGGATGACTTCATCATAATTCTCCTTGAGAGCTTTCTGAGAGAGCTGGCAGGAAAAATTTCCTTTTACTTCCAGGTTACTGGCCTGAAGTCAGGACAGCCATATTTCCTTCTATGTGAAGAAAACTTCTTTGAAGAATAGAGTTTGTGCCAAGAAAAGAAAAAAAGGATAAATAGATGCAGCTAGAGACATAGAGAACCTGGGCCTCACAGCCTGGCTCGCTTGGCAGAGTTCTACTTTGTTCTTGAGAAGGTGAGAAAATGAATTTCAGAGTCACACAACCATAAGTACCATGAGTGATAGAGAAGTCTTTTTCTTTGTTGTAGTCCTGAGTAGAGAGAACCAGTGTTCCAAATCCAGTATCTATGGAACATCATTTAATGGAAAAATCTGTGACCATGAAAGTACAAAAGGAGGGGATGCATACAGGGAAGAAGGAAATGATTTAATTATATCAACAACAACAATGGCAGAAACAACAAAGGAAATGATTCAGAAAATGAGCAGCCAGAAGAGCAGAGATCTCCAAAGTTCCGGTCAGAGAAGACTTGCAGAGGAAGGGAAATTTAAAATGGAAGTATGATTATAGATGGGCAGTTACAAATAATAAGGGAAAGGAACTGAATAAAAGGAATGGTCTCAAGTCAATTACAGATCAGATGGGGAATACACCTCTCACTTCAAGAGAATATCCTGGGTTTCAGAGTAGAAGACTCAGTCCGTTACCGGGGTTGAAGGGAGTTTGACCGCATCAGAGATAAATCACTTCTTCATAACATCTAATCAGGACTATTATAAACAACAGGAAGACACTGCAGCTGGTTTATGGGGGTAATAGTTTATGGGAAAGGGGTTAGGATTCAATGCAATGCTGGTCAACCCAGCTGGGACAAGATGCATGTAAAGCCCAGTGGTCAGAATTTTATCCAACAGAGGACTGAAGTGTAGATTCTAGCCAGTTTGTAACTCCCCTGCTGTCTGATGCACAGAAGAGTGGGGGACTCTGTTTATGGTCAGTCAAGGCTAAAAGTGACAGAGAATGCTTGTGATAGGTAACCAATTGTTATTTGCCCAACTACACAAGTATATACCCAACGTACTCCAGGAAACAGATGGGTAACATGGTGTTCTTCCTCTGTTGGACACCGGGGCTATTGTTCCTGCCAATGCATTGGTTTCTAAAATACCCATGCTCCGCTGTATTATTTCCTCTGTATTGAAAACTTTTGATTTCTTTAGCAAAGGTCCCAAGTTTATGATTTAGTTTCCTGGTAGGAAGCATATTCCTTTTCATGTTCTTAGGTTTTAAAACTGGGAGATTTCCCAAACATAGAAATTGAATGAAAATTGTGGATGCTCAGATGTCCGGTGCTTGGCCTCAGAGAGATTCTCCTTCACTTATGGTGGCACAGCATTCTGATAAAATCCTGAGAAGTTGAAAATGTCTTAAGTTGAAGGTGAACATAATAGACCCTATCTACTGGGCAGCACATCATACCTCAGCTTACTCTGCTTATAGTGTACTTTAAAAACTGGCAGTATTAGCTAATGTAAAGCCTACTTTATAACAGAGCACCGAGTATCTCATGTGGTTTCTTGAATATCTATGTTAAATATCCTGTCATCACTGTATGCAGTAGATGGTATAGTGTTTCCTTTCTCAATGTGGTGATGGACTGGGACCAGCAACTACACTCAGTGCCAGTAGAAATTATTGTGCTGCATCTCACTAGCCTGGAAAAGGATTGAACATCAAAATTCCAAGTACAAGAACTGTGCATAGTGGTTAGAGATACATAACTGCAATTCTAGCATTTGTGAGGCCGAGTCAGGAGTAGAGCCATGAGTTCAAGGGCAGCCTAGGCTATATAGTGGGTTCCAGGCTAATCTGGGCTTCAAAGTGAGACTGCCTCAAACAAACAAATAAAAACACTGAAATGTTCACAATCACTTGTACCATCACAGTATAAATAAATCATTAAATCAAATGAACAGAAGTCAGAAATTGTATACAGTAAAGTACAAAATTATGACTTACCAGCCTTATAAAGTCAAGGATGATAGTGGTCATATAAGGTCAAGCGGATGTGGATGGTGGGACCATTCACTCTGCAGGGTTCCTCAAGCTGGTGATTGGCATCATTCACAGACAGGCATCTATTTATCCTGTGTAATCTATGGGATAAGGCTTGGGCTAACCTGAGCCAGGAAACTCGATTGTCCCCCAAACACAAGAGTAGCCATATCCATTCTTTTTGTAACTGGTGGGCCGCATATGGATTGGCGTAATTTGGGAAGTAGAATGAGCCTGGGTTAGGGATTGAAGTACCCTGTCCTTTTGGATTAGGGTTGATCATAGCAATATTGTATGCACTGGATGGCAGGTTGCACATGGTATAATGTACTATCAATCATTTCAAATATGTGACATAGTACATGAGCTTGCCCTTTTATACACTGTTTTCTTTGGCAGTGACGTCATATTAATGCCAAGTAGACCAAAACCCATGCAGGTATTTCTAATAGGAATTACAAGCCAGTACAATATAGAAAACAAGTTAAAGAATGAGATTTAGTGTCAGGCAATTCAGAAGATGAGATTTTCCTCTACCCTTTGGAAGCTAGGTTTCTTTGGGATTAGTATCTGCTGTCTCTGATCACCATTTTGAAAACGTAAAATTGTGTTAATATATCTACCTTACAGAATGTTTTTACAAATTTAATAAAAGTGATCATCATACAGTCTAGTGTGTGGCACATGAGTGTAGTGATAGGGGGAGCACGGGCCTGCTTTTCGTCCAGCCCGGCTCCCGCAAGGCTAGCTTATACCCCAAAATAACAACACACAAATTGTA
>LOJH01060905.1:0-11062 GCA_001685095.1 Ellobius talpinus
TGTTTCAAGTACCAGCTCACCTCAGGCTAGCCTGAGATCCCATAGGGAACTTAGCTTCTACCTCCTCTTTCAACTGGAGGATGCCCACTTACTCTGGAAATGAGACTTGAGATTCTTCTTGGAGGAACCAACTTGTGCTGTGGAGTATCTGTGCTATCTAATCTCTGTGGGGGCAGGCCCATGGCTATGGCTCAGCTGCTTTGGAAAATGCCTTGATTTGTGGTGAGAATGGGCATGCAACCACACCAGGCTTTGGCAAACAGATTTAGTATTTGCTCTCACACAGTCACCAGAGCAGTGTGGCTGTCTATGGCCGCTTGATGAGCCAAGCTTTCTTTTCCCAAGGGGTACCCACCCCAAGCCAAGCCCATTGCCAGTGCAAATGGTGCATGCAAGGTAGTTGGGCTACATAAAGGCAAGGTCTATAGTGCCCATCAAAACTAAGAAAGATGCAGAGGAGAAAGACCTGGTTAAACCTACTTGCTGTGGATTCTCACTGCAGCCTAGACTTGTCTTGTATGTCCCTTCCTATAGTTATGAGTAGTTGTCCCTGCTTAGACAGGGACAACCAGAGCACATACGAAAAGATGTTCATACATATGTCAATGTAGTGTGGACCCAGCCTCTTAAACTGTGGGTTGTGACCCCATAAGGACCGTTCATATAACTGACTGCAAAAGTATCCAAAAACCAACAAACAGTGAAACGTTCTTCTTGCAATTTTGAATTGATTTCTTAATCAATTCAAAACTCAAAAGCATTATGAATCTGTGATATTTCTGGTCGCCCAACTCGGGTTGTAGCCCCTGGCTTCACTACAGCTTTGGTTGTGAACATACAGCACACTTCCTTAGTGTCTGAGTTACTTTTCTACCACTGTGATGAAACATTATGACCAAAAGCAACTTCGGGAGGAAAGAGTATATTTCAGCTTATGACTTATACTCTGTCAACCAGGGAAGCCAGGGCAGGACCGCAAGGCTGGAACCTGGAGACCAGAAATGACTCAGAGGCCACGGAGCAGGGCTGCTTATTGGCTTGATCCTCACAGCTTGCTCAGCCTGCTTTCTTATACCATCCAGGATCATCTTCCCAGAGTGTCACTGCCCACACTAGGATGGGCCCACCCACATCAATCATCAGACAAGAAAATGCACAAGCTTGCTCACAGGCCAATCTAGTGGGCCATTTTCTCAGTAGAAGTTCCTTCTTCCGGAATGACACTGGCCTGTCAAGTTGACATAAAATTAACCAGCACACTTAGCATTATGCATGCCACCGTACCATGAAATACCAAGGAATGCTGTCCCAAGCCCCTCACCTCAGCCAGGGTGGTCCTAAGTTCTGAACTGCTGTTCAGTTTCACGGTATGTACAAAGTTTCCTGTGCTGACAGGAACGGAATGGCTTCCTTATGACAGACGGAGGCATTTACTACCTTGCTACCACAATCCCTTAGCATGTATCAGATCAGTACACTTCTGGATTGTCTCAGAATGTTTGATTTAAAAGGTCTATCTTTGAGTTACTGACTTAAGTTTCATTAAAAACAAAAAAACTGTTCTGGTAGATGAAGTTTAGCTGGGGGCTAGGACAGAATTTCTAGCAATTTCTGCAGTTGTCCTGAACATACTCCTGATATTTTGTACTATGTATTTATGTAACAGTATTCCCAATGCTAATGATTATAAAAATCAAAATGTCAATCAACTGTGAAAGATACTGATGATGCTCTATATCCTATAGTATAAAATATTCAGTGGAGATTTAATTCTTTATGTTAAAAATAAAGAGGCCACATGTATCTCACTAATAAAATTTTCATCTTTAGTAAGTGAAAAAATTAAATATATAATAAAGATTTGATTTCAAGCAAAGTTCATTATGATTTATTGGTAGTAACTGTTTTTATGTATTTGATAGACCTGTAGCCCCTGGGCTTCATAAACATTTGAGGGACAAAAGGGGTTGTGGCTGTGAAAAGCATAGTGACCACAATGGCTTTAACAGTCCCACTACCCAAGAGCCTGCTCTGTATGGTGTTGCTCTAAATGCTGCTAAGCATTAAGCTATTGGATCATAGAGTAACTCTATAAGGAAAGGATTGTTGCCTTGAAGAGGAAGCAATTGTGGTACAGAGAGGCTGACACACATGTCTGAGCACAGTGAGAGCTGGGAACTGAGTTCTAAAGCCGATGTTACGAACAGTTGGGCTCTACAAGTGGTCACGTTTGAACAGCTCTCCAGCACTTGTGAGAGCTTTTTGGCTTTCCCCATCTGTGCCTGCAGAGGTCTTAATGATGTGGCTATCCCGCCCAGGGCGGATGGCGTCCATTGGTACTCTTGGTTGTCAGGAGGAACTACTAAGCGATAGAGAAGCAAAATTTCCCAAGGGAAACAGTACATCTAATTATCAGCTTGGCTCTAGAGTTCTGTCACCCAGGAGACACTGGTTGTCATCCGAGAGCCTCAGTTTCCCTTATTGAAAACTGAAATAAGAAGGGCATCACCAAGGGCTCATGGGAGCCATGTGTATGTGCTCACTGCCCCAAGAAACCTTGATTTAGGGATAATCAGTAGGTTGGGTTTCAGTAAGCATTCCTATGGAAGCTTTTTTTTTTTAAAATGGAGCTGAGGCTTTAAGTCAGGTGGGTCCAGGTGAGAATCTAGGCTCTGCTAGCCATGAATTTTCAAGACAGTGGACTGACCTCTCCGTGTCTTTCTCAGGTGTACCAGTATCCCACCTGACTTGAGACTCACAGCCAGGCAGAAGATGTTGCGATGAGTGTCCTGGAGCGGGGGTGTCCCAGTGCAAGAGTGCCCCCAACTGGTGCAGCCCCAGCCCACAACCCTGGCGCAGAAACACCTGGGCTGAGTCAATCCCTGGCATTCTGAGAGATAACATGCTTGTAGGTCTCCTTCACTGTGTTCTGGGTGCTTTGTGGGCAGTAATGGACTGGAGGATAGAGCAGAGCCAGCGCAGGGATGGAAGCTGCCATGCTCATCTCGTTACCTGCAACCTAAACAGTTACTCTTGGGTGGGGGTGGGGAGCAGAACATCACTGTGCACAATTACACCAAGTGTGATCAGCATGTGGTCCTTGAGGCCCATCCCTGCCTGTACCTCAGTTTCCCACTCTGTAAGTGAGATAACAGCGAAGCAATGAATCGAGATGCGGTAAAGGATGCAAAATGCCAGGCACGTAAGCGGCGACCAAAGGAAGGGCGGAGGTGGGGCTGTACCTGAGTAGCACAGCATTTAAAGGGTTTTTACTAAATTTTTCTTTCTTGCTAAGGAACTTTTTCTTTAAATGCACTCAGCTCTTCCTGCAAATTTGTTGAGGCCAATCCTCCCATTAGCGCTGGTTCCATTTTCCTGCTCTGAGTCTCCCAAATAAGCCTGTGATCTTTGAAGGATCAAGAAGCCACCCCAGTCACCCCAGGTCAGCAACTCAGGCCCGTTTCTCAGTGAAAGGAAATTAAAAACTTGAACTCTGATTTTTAACATCGATCTGCTCCAACACGGGAAAATGTAAACTCGAGATTTTTCCATTAAGGAATGCAGAACACAAAGGCCGAATGCCACCCTCCCCCATCAGAGCATTGCTAAATGAATGTAATACCCACAACAGAAGTTGAACCCCCCAAAGTCACTGTCATCCTGTCCTACAGGAGAAGCAGCAGAACTCATTCTTAAGAACTTACCGAGAGCCAGATACTGCAATCACTGCACCACGGCTAGCAGAGCCCTGGCTCCGTTAAGGAGGTCATGGGGACCAAGAACACCCAGCAGAGAGACTCAAAGTGTTACAGATGCCTAGGCTCTGGGATCCTAGGAACGGAGAGAGGATGAGGAGAGAAGAGGAGGAGAAAGGAGAAGAGGTGAACGACAAGGGAGAGGAGAATGAGATGGGGAGGGGAAGAGGAAGAAAGGTTAGATGTTGATAGGAAGGGAAGAAAAAGGAGGAAGAGACAGGAGGAGAAGGAAGGGAAGCAGGGAGAAGACAAGAAAATGACAGCCAAGAGAAATCCTCAAATCATTTGTTCCAAAGTACCAAACCCTTGAAGACAACGACATAGCCCCCGAAGCCCGTGTTTGTACAGATTCTACACAGAGATAAATAGCAAAACACAAGAGCTCCCATGCCAATCCAAGAGAGGATGGGTAGGTAGAGTAGACTGTCTGAAGGACAGACATCTGTGGCTGTGGCCAGGTAGATTGAGAAGGCCATAAGAAGGGGGTGTTCTTCATCTAGCACACTGTCTGCACAGAGTATGTACCCCAAGACACAGGAAGACAAGCAAATGGATGGACTTTGTAGATAGGATGGCTGCTACTCTTTGCAGAGCCTGGAACACTTGTGACACATCATTTGGACATGTGGCGATTTGTGTAAGAAATGTTCTCTCCATTGAATGATCACCTGCGTGCTGGTGAGAGCTTGCCTGTATAGCCACCATGGAGTCTTTTAGTACCTAGCCTAGCTCCTGGAATAGCTAGATGCTTAAGAAATACTCTTGACTTATGTATGGACCAGGGACAGACTGCTCACATGAAGAGAGGCAGAAAGGAACAGAGGAGTGTGGGTACTTGCTGTGGGTTTGGAAGGCAGCTGTCTGCTTCATCAATACCATCTCCTTACAATCGCATACCCACTTACTCATACCTCTACCTCAGCTTCTTATTCAGGAAGTCAAGGCCTCTGTGGCGCGCCAAGGATATCCCAATGGCATTACATAATTTGGAAGCCGTGTGTGGCAGGTGCAGGTTGTGTCTTCCAGTTCACAGATGGTAATGACATAAGTGTAATTGGGGGACATGTGGCTGATTGTCATCAAGGGTCAGGGAGTTTGTCTTTCCTCTTACCTGCTGGGGTGGGGCTCCCAGAAGCCTCATTAAGGCTTGATGCTTACTGATTAAGCATGCCCTGCCTGGCATGCTAGGATTCCTTGGAAATCTCCCACTTTGCTGTTGTCTGAGGCCCTGGAAGAGCAGCTGAGCTAGAATGATAGCTCCTAGGGACCCAGGCATGCTCTATGGACAGCATTCAAGGATAAGTGACCGCCACTTGTTCTTGTCACTGGGACCCGGGCATGCTCTATGGAGGGCATTCAAGGCTAAGTGACCACCGCTTGTTCTTGTCACCGGGATGTCCTCTGGCCTAGGCTCTGCTCTATTTCTTTGCTTCACCCAGCACTTCTGGGATTTACAACAAGAGCTGACATGGGTGTTAAGTTTCTAGTCCTAGAGAAGGTAAACCCCTTGAGGGCAGTCCGTCTTCACTGTTGGGTCTGCAGCACTTGGGATTTATCTAACCATACTGGAGCATGAACTAAGTGAATTATAAAAACAGTAAATGAATGGCTGCCTTCTAAGAAGGAAGATGATACGTCCAGCTTGATCCAATGACCAGGGTGTTTGCATCACATTCAGATCAGGGTGGGGCAGGGTGCCACAGTAAGTCCTTGCATGGGAATGGAGAAGAGCAGACATGTAATAGCCAACAGACATGCAGAAGAAAGTCACCAACGTGGTGGGTAGAAGCTGAGGAAAAGAAAGTACATACCACAGCCCTGATTTATAGTTATAAAGCCTGATTCCACAGAAGCTCCAAAGTGATTCATATTTAAGATGCGCTCAGAGCCTGCAGTGTCCCTGTGGCAGAGGCTGGGGGACTGTCTTATAAGCATCAACCATATTCAAGGACCTGGATCCTCAGCTGTTGAATGTTTTCCTAGAACATGCTCAGGCTGAGGGAGACCTGCATGAGGTCATGCCCTCCTGGGCAGTGGTATACTGTGACTAGTTGATGTGGCTGCCCCCTTCGAACCAGAGACAATTGTGAAGTGTGTCGCAGCCTCTGAGTTTTAGGGTTAACTATGGGGTTGGCTATGGCTTATGTGGCAAATGTGTCCAAATTCAACTTCTCCCCTGTGTCTGGAGCTAATACATCTGAGGAGATACCAGGCTTACACCCTAGCACCCTTCACAGGCACCTTAGTGAGCCTCTTCCAGGAAATACAAATTAAAATGATGCCCAGGGGGTATTTTAAGTCATGAAAATTTAACTAGGGTTCCAGTCAGCCTGGTGGCATCAGCTCCCATCACCCCAGTTTTCTCTCCACTGAGGGGAACATGGAAAAGGGGAGCCTTATTCCTTAGCAGAAGTTGTCATCTGCTAGGTGAAGATTCTGTTGGTTCTATGCTGTGGTAACTCCTTCAGCCAATAGCCTTTAAGATACTAGCCCACTTGGGCATGGTCTCTTATACTATAAATGCCAAGGTAGAGCTTGCAAGCTCTCTGGGCTGCTGGATTTGGTTCCTGATCACCACTCGTGCAGAGGACTGTTGGTCTGTGAGTCTCTCTTAAATAAAGAACCCTTTATTATACTTCATTCTGAGCTATTTTATAGCATCAATCTACATCTGGCATCCAACGTGGGGTAATATGGGATTTCCCTCTGTATGATGTGAATATGTTTTATTACCATTGGTTAATAAAAGAAGCTGCTTCAACCTATAGTCAGGCAGAATATAATCAGGCTGGAAGAGATAGAGAGAGAAAGAAGACGAAATCAGAGAGACGCCATGTAGCCGCTGAAGGAGAAAGACACCTACTGGAACCTTGCTGGTAGGCCATGACCTCATTGTGAGGCACAGATTAATAGAGTTGGATTGATTTAAGATGTAAGAGTGACCTAGAAATATGCATAAGCTAATAGACCAAGCAGTGTTGTAATTAATATAGTTTCTGTGTGATTATTTTGGATCTGGGCAGCCAGGAAATGAACTAGCAGCTGCTGCCAACAGTTCTGGCTGCAGATTTCACCCTTCCTACTTCCACAATTTTAAGTAAATCTTCTCTGTTTCCTCATTCTTCACCGGCTGCTAGAGGAATTTCTAGAACACAATCTACCCTTGTGCCAGGCATGGCAGTTCTCAGCCAGAGCCATTTTGCAAGGTGTCTGAGTGTCTTCTCAACTCCTGCAGGGACTACAGCTTACAGGTCTGCAGTCCAGCCTGTGACACTCTGCTTTCCATGCTATGACAGACGGCTGAGCATTTGAAGCTGTGTCTAAAGGGTTGCCTTCCTGCCGCCTCACTTCCCACAGGAAGCTTTCAAAATGAAAGATGCTGTTAGATGCTGTTACTAGCCAAAGTGTCTGAAATTTTCTTATTGCTAATTCAGATCGTCCATGAACACGCCATTTCCATAAATCAGTCAGCCACAATAGAGCTGCCCAAGCCCAGCACAGCAGTGACAATAATGAGTGTGTGTATTTATGCAGCGCCTTTATTCTGCAAAGCCCCGAACAATCGGCAATCATTAACTCATTAATCCTACAGCTATCCCTGAAAGGCAGGCCTGGCTGGAACCTCTCCCTCCCAACAGACAGGGAAAGAACATGGGGAGGACTGACCTCTGGTTCTGTGCTGGGCTTCTCTGCTCAAGGGCTTTGCAAACAGGACTCACTTGTAACTTGATGAGGTAGGTACTGGTTGCTATGGCCTGAATGTAATCTTACCCATCCAGGACATGTTGAGATTTGATATGTTAGGAGATGGTCGAAGGTCTAAGTCTGCAGGTGAAACCCCATGAATGGATTAGAGCCTTTCTTATATAAATTCTTATCCTCATAGGACTGGTTGAAGAACCGTGAGAGTGGACGTTAGAAAGTGAGTGTTGACATCAGGTTATGCTCTGCCCTCAGTTACTCCAAATTGTATAAAACAATGTCTTTTCAGAGTGTGCCTTGCCTTGACAGACTCCATTTTATGAGCAGCTTTTGACTCTGTCTTGAGGGTGGCTTTGCACCTATGTGGATATGTAGATAGTTCCATCTGTCCAGCACCACCCTGCTGCACGGACTGATGGGAGAAGAAAGGATGCCACCCTATAAACTCATTGGGGTAAACTGGGGCTGTAGCATCAGATGGGTCTACCACAGTCATAGCAGGAAGTCAGGCCGGAGAACTCATCAGACACAAGAGACAGAGGAAAACATGCAATGCTCTCTCATCTGCATGCTATGAAGAAGTGGACACCAGCCCGGATATGGTCCCCAATCAGGCAACTGTCATCTGACTTTCCTGCTGCATGTCAAGGAACAACGAGCAGGGAATGCTTAACTGTCCCAGAGGCTTTGGTTGGACTCCATCTGTACTGTTGACTCATTTGGACTTGCCATCCATCTGGATGTCCATCCACCAGGACCTGGTCCTGTCCTTCGCTTTACCTCACTCCTGCAGCTCAACTCTGACCCCATTGTGGCTTCTTCATCTAGTTTAGGGGTTCAGTCCGTTTTCTCACCTCCATAGAGACTACTCTGCATTTCTACCAGCTTCTTAGCTCTGCAATTTTAGGCCTCTTTGAAGCTCCTTGCTTCTTTAACCCTATGTAGCCCTTCTGTAATTTACATATAAACAAAGGATAGATAGATAGATAGATGGATAGATGATAGATAGATAGATAGATAGATAGATAGATGATCCTGGATCATAGAGCAAAGAGTAGATTCAGGATCCAAGCCAGGCTGGCTGACTCTGAAGCCCTATACCATGACACTTGCCCAGATGTGGTACTAATAAGTCACTTGCCCAGATATGGTACTCATAAGTCAACAGAATGCCAGAGGCCAGACCTGAGAATGAAGGACAGAAGGTGCAGGCCAGAGGCCAGCCACGTGTGCAAGAGTTAGTAAGGGTAGATCAGAATTTCTGCCTTCAGAATGACATCTGCCTCTGGGCTCATATTTCAAACCCACTGAAGTCATTGAGAACTTAGTTTGAATAAACTTCAGCATTCCCATTGACCTGGGTTGGAGAAGATGAGAAAGGCCTTGTCAACAATTAGAACAAAAGTGTAAAAGGCAGGAAGGGCAGGGATAGACAAGTCCACTGTCTTCTCTGTCTCAAAGACCCACCCACTCTGCCACAAATGAATCCAGGTAGCAGTTAGCTTCCCCAGTCCAGCCCCGTTCCTCTACTTCCTTCTCCATCTTCCTATTTTTTTTGACACAAAGTCTCCCTACACAAACTTAAAATCTTTCTACCTCAGACTATGATGTGTGTGTACCACCACATATAACTCAAAGACCTTAAAAGAAATCAAGCCCCATCACACCCTGGGTTAAAGACACCCAGGGTCTTCCTGTGTAAACCCCTCTTCCTGATACTCAAACCCCCATTCTGACCCACTTCTCCAAAGCCCCTCCACGTCCCAAACACACCAATCCTTTTGGGCCCTGCAACTCACTGGGCCTGTCACTTCCATACACCAGCTCGAGGAAGCTCTGGTCCGTTCCGGACAACTTGACACGAATCCTTTTCCTGGTCTTACACTGGCTGATCTGTGCTTGTTAATGTTTTCCTTTGTTTATTATATTTTTATTAAAACGTTAGCTCCATGCCTGAGTGTTTTACTCATGTCTTGGTAATGATGCCATACCCTGCCTGGAGAGCAGTCGGGTCCCTGAGTGTAATAACTAATCCCTCAGAATGCTTATTAAAGGAAACAACCCCACAATTCACGGAAGACAGGCCCTTTCATCCTCCCAACACCCTGAAGGATTGTTCATTATCATCCCCCATTTTACAGGTAAGAGAACTGAAGTAGAAGACTTGATACAATGTTTCTAAGTCACACACCGGTCAGTGACAGAGCAAGGTCACAGATGTCAACTGCTTAGTCCACAATCCATATCACACCTCACCAAGACACTCCCCCGCCTCTGGACTCAACCCAGACTCCTTAAAACAAGGGAAAAGCCCACTGTGGTCTATGCTTTCCAGTTTTGCCTACCATTCCTTGATGCATACAATAGGCGCCAACCTTGTGGAGCCTTCTGGAAGCTGCTGTCTTTTGTCAGCCATTTGCTTTAGCTACAACTCTACCTTACGAGGCATCCACTCATTTCTCATCTTTTATGTTCTAGCTCAGGATGTCCCCTCAAACTGCAGGATAAAATCAACCTTCCTCCCTAAAGTCGTTTTCATCAGGCATTTTGTCCTAGTAACAAAAAACTACCTAGCACATCACTTAATCTATAATTAACTATAAGCTGATACATACACAGTAGTCAATATGCATGTTTTAATACAATATACATCTGTACAGATGCACAGAGTCCATCGTAAAATATACAAAAATATAAAGTGCTAAGTATAAGAAATTAAAAGGAAGACATATTCTGGAACAATTCTTTAGTCCTCTGGCATGCTGTCCTGTGCTCTTGTTTTGGAAACCAGATTATCAGGTTGGCTTGGTGTAAGAGGGGAAAGGTGCAAACATGGAAAGAAGAGATCCCAACACTAGATCATTAGTCAGGCACCCAACAGTGATTCGTCCAATGACTCACGCTATGAGGTTCAGCGACACTGGGTAAGTCTGGGTGAAAGAGGTCATTTCCTAATTGTGGGCCTCAGTTTCTCCATCTGTAAACATGGGGTGCTATCTAAGCCCCCAGGGATTTCCTTGAGCCCAGAGCCCACACAGGTACTGAAGCCTGGGGTCAAGCTCACTCTACCTGAACTCAGCCACAGTCCCATGTACAGAAAGGGCTGTCTCGGTGAGATGTTTTAAATTTGTTTAAAGATCCCCGATAGAGCAGCTGCGAGCCTGGCGAGTCCCGGGAGAGCCACCGGAGCAGTTTGCGGCAGGGCAGGCTGGTGGGCAGGCAACAGTGAGTCCCCAGAAGGTGCAGAGTCCCAGCAGCAAGTGGGCAGACACATTGTATGGAATAGAATTGGATATTTAGTACTTAAAGAAGGGGGGAAGAAAGAAGAGAGAGAGAGAGGGGAGAGAGAGAAGAGAGAGGAGAGAGAGAGAGAAGAGAAGAGGGAGAGAGAGAGGAGAGAGAGGAGAGAGGAGGGAGAGAAGAGAGAGAGAGAGAGGAGAGAGAAAGGGAAGAGAGAAGAAGAGGAGAGAGATAGAGAGGGGCCCCAAGAGAGACACACTCGCACCAAGAGAAAGAACAGACAGAGATCCAAGATGGTGGGGGAGGAGGGAAGGGTCACCGGGAGTGGGCATGGCTTGCCTCTTAAAGAGACAAAAACCATAACA
>LOJH01060906.1:1946-16792 GCA_001685095.1 Ellobius talpinus
GCTTTTTCCCCACCTCTCCATCCAGTCTTCAGAGAGGGGAAGGCCTCCCACAGGGAATTAACTAAGTCTGTCACATCACTTCAGGCAGGGCCAAGGCCCTTCCCCACTGTAACTAGGCTGTGGGACTGGACTATTTTTTTTTGGTAATTTCACAATTGCACACAGTACGTTTTGATAAAAATCTACCTTTGATTCCCTCTCTTCTGATTTCTCAACTTCATGTGTTTCAGGTCAGTACCAGTTTGGTTTTTTGATATACCATGTATTAGTTTCAGCAAAAGGGCCAAAAATCTAGACATACACCTACTACAGTACTCAGTCATACCAATGTAGGACATATTTACAAAGGACACTTAAGATTGCTACAAAAATATCTGTTTTTCAACGTTCATAGCTACTTTATTCACAATAGCCTGTAAATGGAAACAGCTTAAAGCCTGTTGAGATGACAGATAAAGAAAATGTGAAATATGTATACAACATAATATGATTCAGCTGGAAAGAAAAAATGCCATTCCCAAGTAAATAGGTTTAGAAATTTTCATCCTGAATGAGGTTAGCCCAGGGCAAGAAAGACAAATGCTGCATGATCTCACAGAATCTTTAGATGATTATGTTTAAATCAGAGTTCCTTTGAAGTCAGAAAACTAGTTAAGGATCCACAGGGCCAATTTCAAAGAAATAGAAGGAAATAAAGGGTATGATGGAGGAAAGAGGGCTAATAGAGCAGGAAGGAATAAATAGAGTTAGGAATGAGAGATCAAGGTAGAAGAGGAGAGTACTGAGAGAGAAGAGTAACTCTAAAGACCTTAGAAAAGGCTGTAAGGAAGCTACTACTGTAGGAATTTCTAAAACATAATGGAAAATGAATTTTAAAAGAGTTGTTCTATAATAGACGAAAAATTTCTCTCCATGAAAAAACAGACTGCCAAGGAAAACATCTAGTAACAGGTAAGAGCTACCTTTTCTAAGCTGTTAATCAATGGGGATCCACAGCCCTCTCCTTAAAACCTTATAGGCCATTGCAGTTGTTTCTAGTTACGCTCCAGAACTTGCTGCTAAGATCTTGATGCTGAAGAAACAACATATTTGGGTCATAGAACATGGGGAGATATATGTTGTTTCTAAGAGTGGGAAAATAAAGAAAAGCACTGAAATTGTTGACAATCCTACATTCTGCGTTTAAACTTCTGATGTTGAATTCCTCTGAGTTTGAAAGGCTGATTTATTCTGAGGAGCAGCCAAGTGTGTGGCTGTGGATACTGAACGCAGGTGTTGTGGAACACTACTTTAAGATGTGTTACATTCATTTATGCTGTGGAACACTAGTTTTAATGATGCAAAGATGTGTTGCATTTGTTCAACTCTGTGAAGCTGTGTTACTTTGACTGTCTAAAACAGCTGATTGGTCTAATAAAGAGCTGAACAGGTAATAGGAAGGAAGGAGAAAGGCTAAACAGGGCAGGCAGGAAGACAGAATAAATAGAAGGAGAAATCTGGGGGATGTGGGGAATCGGGAAGGAAGAGGCAAAGGAGGAGGATGTCGGGGGCCAGTTAACCATCTACACAGCAGGCCACAAAATAGTAAGTGAACAAAGATATATAGGATAGAGAAAGATAAAAGCTCAGAGGCAAGATGTAGATGGGATAATTTAAGAAAATCTGGCTAGAAACAAGTCAAACTAAGACTTCATTTATAAGTAAGAATAAACCTCTGTGTATTTATTTGGAAGCTGGGTGGTGGGCCCCCAAAGAACCAAAAGAGTAAAAAGCAAAAACCAACAGCAACAACCCCCAAGTCTTAGAAATTCAATTTGAAAGTCAAAAAGATAAATGTAGAAATGGACACATAGACATGTTTGAGAAACGAGGAGCAATGGTGGCATGAAAACAGAGGTAGAGAGAGAAGTGGGGGGAGGGAAAAGAGCATAGGAAAACAGAGCAGCTCTCTGATCACTTATGTGTTGGGACCCGTGATGATGGCAAGGAGCTGTCATTATCTGATTCACTAGAGATGTGAATGGCTTAAGTCTTGATATTCAACCCAGTTCAAATGGGGAGTTGATTTTCTGTAACTGGCAAGCCATGTCCACTTTAAGTCAATTTTTATCAGAATCCTTTACCATATCTTTAAGAGACATACTGCAACCAAAATGTCATGGTGTAGCATGTATTAAAATTTTTCCAGTCTAACACTCTCTCCAAATCTCATTTCTAGATCATGCCTAAATATATAACTAATGACTGCTTCTATAATAATTATATTGTGGAAACAGAATTCACATAAAGCTGTTCTTTTAGTTAGGGTTTCTATTGCTGTGATAAAACACCATGACCTAAAGCTCTTAAGGGAGGGAAGGGCTTCTTTCATCTTACACGTCCAAGTAACGTTTCATTACTGGGGGGAGTCAGGGCAGGAAATCATTGATTAAGGAGTTAGTGACTGAAGCCGAGACCCATGAAGGAACAATGCTTACTGGGTTGCTTCGAATGGCTTACTCAGGCTGCCCTTTTATACAAACAAGAACCACCTGCCATGGGGTGTCACCGCTCCCATCTGACCATCCCACACCAATCTCTAATCATAAAAATGTCATGAACACTTGTTGAGAAGCAATATGATAGAGGGATTCTCTTTGTTAAGGTTCCTTTTCCCAAGTAACACTAACTTGTGTCAAATTAACAAAAAGCTATCCAGCACAAATGAATTAGAAATGCTCAAACATTTTATGATATGGTTTTTCTATGATAAAAGTCATAACATTACGGCGACATAAAATATAAGCAACGCTGAAAAATGTTTTCAGTATTTCCAACTTTCTTTGGTCCTCAGGTTCTTATTCAAGAGCTGTGGCTCTTGGTCTTAATATCAGTTGTGTCTGTCATTGTCACCAACTCCCCTAACCTACTTTGCCAGTTTTAACTCAGCTTTTCTTTCATAAGCTGCTCTTGTTCTCTGCCCTTATCGACTCTGAGAATGGAACAGTAACTTGTACATGAACAGCAGAACATTCCATACCCACTGATCACAATTATGACAATGATCTGTGTTGAACAACAGTAATGAGATTAATTTAACTATAAAAATGAAGAAGCTCTCTTGACAAAGACGTGCCTCAGGTAAGAGAGAGAAGTCTAGAACTACAGAGAGCCATCTTGACATCCCAGACAATAAAATGTCTAAATTTGGGCATTTGGCAGCAAATCTCACAGTATTTAATCTAATAATTCAGCGAGGCAAACCTTTAATTCAAATCCTCAAATTTTGATTTATTTTATTTAGACATTAATATGGTCAAACATTTGTTTAATGTAGATTAATTGATAGGTGCTTGTAGGAAGATGAAACTTGAAGTTAGTTCTTTGCAGTCAGTATCCATGTATGGTTAGAAATGTTTTCATTTAACTTTACTGTCAATGTAGGGAGTCTATCACAACCTTAAAAATGTAATTAATGGTAGTCAAACATGTCTTAAGTTCAATTAATTTACATCATAAAAAGAAACTTTCATAAAAATAATTATAAAATGCATGATTAGCTAACAAAATATTTTCTTTTTTATTGTTTTTAATGAGCTATATATTTTCTATGCTTCCCTCCCTTTTTCTCCCCTCTCCTTCTACCCTCTCTCATGATCCCCATGCTCCCAATTTAGCCAGGAGATCTTGTCTTTTTCTACTTCCCGTGTAGATTAGAATCATGTATGTCTTTCTTAGGGTCCTGTTTGCTGTCTAGGTTCTCTGGGATTGTGAATTGTAGGCTGATTTTTCTTTGCTTTATGTNTGTTTTCTAAATCCATCCATTTGCCTGCAAATATCAAGATGTCATTTTCTAATAGTGTGTGAATCGGACACACTTCGGATGGTTTTCTCAAAAAAAAGAAATTATTAACACTCTTAAGGTTGATAAATTATTCTAACCATTTTTCAAGAAATTGGCTTACAAAGGGCACTCAATAAAAGCTAAGGGTTTGCTTATTGGAACTTCAGCTATTTGTTTTATGCACAAGAATTAAATATTTGAGAAAGCATTATCTCTTTGGATCGTAACTGCATAAATTGTAACAGTCATGATCTTTGAAGAGTCTATGAAGTAATTTCTTTACATAAGCACATAGATGTCTCTACAGGTAAACATTAAAATAATTAATATGCTTTATATATCATAAAAATTGGGTTTCTTGTTTGTTTCTAGGACAGTTACTTAAAACATGATGTTCAGTGTAGCTTTAAAATAATCTGTTTTATAGATTTTATAATAAGGTATGACTATAGTAGCTGAACCTGGGATAATTTTGAGAATTCCAGGTAGCATGTATCATAATCATCTTTGGATAAATACACAGTTACCCTAGGAAAAAAAATCTTTGAATATTTTATATTTACTTTTTTAATTTTTTCATGAAAATCTATTCAGCAGAAAAGGCTTTGAGAACATCTTGCAACACAGGTTTAACATGGTAGATATCCTCCTGATTAATGACAGGGGCACTAAACTAATTGAAAAGCCTTATCTGGCTAAAGGAGTAGGCACATCATGATCAATACTTATTAGGAGAGGGAGGGGATCATGTGTACAAAATCTTGATGGAGGGTATGTGTTAGTTTTATTTCTTCACATTTTTCTGCCTCCTGATTTATTTATTTCCTAATTAAAGCAATAATAAAATGTCCTAGTCAATTGTCCCCCTGACAAACATTATCATACAGTCTTAGGAAGAGCTGTATAGGATGGGTTGTTATGACTGTTTCCACTTACCAGTATGACAGCTGAGATATCATGATCCTTAGAAGCTATCTAAGGTTTCACTTGCTTAAGGATAGGAAAAGATGTGATTTGAACCAAGATAATCTAGCTTCAGAGTCTTGAACTTAAATAAATTACTCGTCATTGAAGTATGCTTGAGATACTTCCATCTCTGAATTATTAAAGTCCATAAGAAATAAAAACCCTGAACAAAATGCTATACATACTATGATATATAAATCCATCCCTTTAAGAGTTATAGCATCTGTGACCAGAAAAATGGAAATATTTAACTATTAATAAAAACAAATTTTAAATCCATGTAAGCATAGAGCTTTAAAAAAATCTTAAAACTGTGTTTTTTTATTTTGATTAAACAATTATTTTATTTTCTCTCTCAGGAATGACATGTTTGGATATTAAGAAATAATTGCAAAATTAGTATATGTTGTATTTGTCCCTAGCTAAGCATCTAATTTTTAAAAACTTCTCTCTAAGAAATACACCTCAATCAAAGATGGAGTTAATCTTGAACCAACAGATGAATATATTTGAATCAAATGGAAATACATGGGCACAACTGTCTAAAAACATAGGTCTCAAACCAGAAAAAATATAGAGGAAATAAAGTAGGTCCCTCTGTATTGACTGAAGGAATGATTATCTAAAGACATTACCATTCTTTACATATGCTCACTGGAGAAGGGGACACTCAAGTACCAGATATAAAGTCAAAATTATCCTTTGCACAATGATAGTGTGTGGACCTTAATACCTCTGAATTATTTCTCTTTACTTTCACCAATGCCATGAAAGGCAAGAGAATTAAATGGAAAGAATGGGCAGTCATGCTCCATAAGGCATTAAGAACCATAGCTTGTTGTTTCAGAAGTTTGCTATATCATATGCATTTGTATACTGAAATCATAAAAATGTTTCCATAAGGAGAAATATGTGTCTTCTATAAATTATTAATGATTGCCAGATTAATAAATGAGAAATCTATAGATGAACCTTTGATCATTTCTTCTCTTTATTTTCTTACTACCCATAATAAAACATTCCTACACATTTTATTTTGGAGAATTATTGGTAAATTGCCAAAAAAGAACCCTTATTTCCAATTGTACATATGACACTGTGGACTTACTCATGATATTTTTACATATATACGTTATTAATTATTTTATTCTTAAATCCAAAGATAAAAACAGATTCTAGGTCTTCGAAGTTCCATTACATTTATTTTATTCTTACTAAGGTTCAAAATGTTTTCAGGTGTCTCTTGGCTATTCATAATTTATTCTGGAGCAGCAATTTCAAAAGGAAAAAGCACAAAGGTGCAAAGATAAAGGCAGAATTTTCAAATTCTGCAGTGATGGATTATCTTTGTGACTTTTTTGTTTCTTAAAAGCATAGGGGGAAATTTCATGATTGACCCTGGGAATTATATTACTAAACCATAATACCTCAATGTTTTAGTGATTATTGCTGGCTGTGGAAAGTTAACTGAAATTGGAGGGGAAAATGACTTAATTTAATTTGATAATTTCAGTGCAAATACATTCATTTTAATTTCCATTACGAAACCAACAAAAGTGTCTTGAGTTTCTGTAAGAATTATTTTTCTCTAAGTTTTCTAAGAAGTTTAGGTTTTTATCCAATCTCTGTGAAATTCTCCCTGTGAAAAGTTACTTCATTGTCAGTGGCTGAATCTTCTGATTTGCAGAACAGAGTAAACATGCTATTTCCTGTGACTGAAATTACAAAGAGGGTAATGCTTACAAAATGTGTGTCACATTGAATATTCCTAATAGGACTGACATGAATAAAGTTAGACAAACCAATTTATGTCTACAGAAGGATTTTAATGAATCACTTATATGCAGATAAATGTATGATGAAGCCAAAATCTATTGAAATTGAAAGAAACATAACTTGAATTTAAATGCAAATGCAGTATGCTTTTCTAGAAATCATCTTTGCTCATTTTAGCCCTTTCACTGTCTGTACCAAAGAGCAGCTAGGAAAGAAATCTTGTGAACAATGTATTTCTATTTTCTTTTGAGTCAGAGTCCTACCAGGTAGTCACCTAGATGGTTGACTTGGGACTTGAAATGATACCCCTTCCTCTGCTTCCCAAAGACAGGGTTTGCAGGTGTGCATCAATACGTGTGGCTTTGAAAGATGTTTTTCAACCTTCATTGAAATATTGTAATGCAGGTTAGGCTAACAAGATCCAAAACAGAAATGAATAGCTGGAGAGGTTGCTCAGTGATTAGGCACACTGCTCTTTCAGGGTACCTAAGATGGATTCCCAATGCCTATGTTGGATGCCTCACAACAGCCTGTAACTTGGGTTTTAGAGGATTTGGTGGCCTCTTCTAGCTTCCATAAACATTTGCATGCATAGGAAGACACAGGAGGACTTAGAGTATGGAGAGGGAAGGGCAGGAGTTATATAGATGTAGTGCTCACATATACAATTCTCAAATAAAGTTATAAAAAATGACATTTCTCACCAGTAATAATTTAAACTCTTATTACATTCATATTACTTGATGTGAACATGTTGTTAGTTTTAATGATCAGTTTAATATTAGCATAATTGTTTATATGAGATTCAATACTGGAAAAATAAGGAATGAAATGCAAATCCAAATTCTACTTATCCTAGATTTTTGGTGATGATGCTAATTATCTCACTCTAGTGCGAGAGCTGTTCATAGACTCTTAGGCCAATGCATACCATACACAAATTGGAGAAAACTTTCACAGTTATGAAAATGTACAAAAACTTTTATTTCTTCTCCCCTGTCAAGATTGACACTAGTTTCAAACACTTGGGGAGCAAATCCCAGATGAATATCAGTGTTGCTCCTAGAAATTTGGACAATATCTTGTTATTGAAAATTCTGACACTTAAATCACTGGATTCCAATTACTAAATCCATTACTAAATTTAACCATATTAAATTATAAAATGGCATCTATATATTTAACACCGTTTCATTGACATGTCCCTGTATGTCTGAGAGTTATGATCTGGGGATTTCTAGTTTTATATTGTGCAATCAATCAAGCGGTGGAAACACCACAGTAGTCATGTTCCATAGACAAGTTTCTTCAATCTCAGAATAGAAAAATGTTAATCTCATAGAACTTAATAATGGTATGACAGTGACCAAGGTTCAAAAGAAGTATGCTTTGGAGTGGAAGAAATGGATGATCTATGGGAACAGGCTTACAATTAGAAGCATGAAGCCCTGGAAAAACACTGTAAAATAAAACATTCTGTACATACACGCAAAAAAAAAATCAAAGAACTTGGAATGGTTTCACCATAAAAAGATAATAAATATTTGAAAATAAAATGTTTTCAGTAAAATGGAAACATTATGCAATGTGTGCATGTACTGAGATTTTGGATAGTACCTTATTAAAATATAGAGTTTTGTATTGTTTCATTTTTTCAAAAAATAGCAAGATTTTTCAACCCTCACATTTTTGTCTTAATTATATTTCTATTTATATGATAAATTACCATAAGAATATCAAATTATAAAAGAATATATCAATTAATTTGGGTCTCTCACAAAGATTAAATTTCATGATCTCATAGCAGGAAGTATGAAAGCATGCAGGCAGGTAGCTGTGGTGCTGAAAAAGTAGCTGAGATCTTGAATCTTAATCCACAAACAGTAGGGAGACAAAGTTAACTGGGAATGGTGCAGCTTTTAAATCTTAAAAGCTGGCCTCCAGTGACACACCTCTTTCAACAAGAACACACCCTTAATCCTTACCAAATAGTCTATCTACTGGAGACTTAAACTTATGAGCCTATGGGGAGCCATTCTCATTCAAAATGCCACACATTTCTCTTTCAGAAATCTTCTTAATTTACACAGATTTTCAATAATGAAAAATATGAACAACTCCTTAGGCAAAACATTCAAATCAGACTCTTCTACGGACATACTATTTCTTAAACACAATCAAAACCTTCTGGAGAATCTTTGTGTTCTTTGAAATGATTCTGGAATATTTTTAAATCTGTGGTTCCAAGCTCTGTGAACAAGTCTATGCATTTAACAAGAAGGCCATCCATAGAAATTGTGTATATAGATGAAGCAGATCCTTCATAATAAATGCATTAAATCAAACTGAACAAATCAACCTGATTTTCCCAAGTGTTGGTTTAATATCCAAACTGTTTTCCTCTTTGTTTCCTTAAAGCAAATTACCTTTTTAAGATCAACATATTAGAAAAGAGATTTTCAGGTCTTACTGTCATACTTAGAAATAGTTGATGCTCCTTATCCAGTTCCCTGTACTCAGAGAAAGAATTGTTAGTGTATGATATTACGCATCGGTGAACAACTGACATTGAATTCTGCAGGTGAAGCCTGTAGAATAGGAAGAGCCCAAATGTTAATCAGCAAGTATGACCGGTGATCAAAGAACTGAGCTAAATTATTAGGCAGGGGATTAATTTAAAAGGACCACCAAAAAAATCCAAGTTAAAAATCAATAATTACAACGATTATAGTCACAGAAGAGAGAGTAAAGACACAAGGAAAACAAGTTTAAATAAAATAGCAATTGGCTGTTTGATTTGGATCAATTTTCTTATATATATATAGAATCTGTGATTGAGATTCTTAGGAGACTTGGCCTTGTTTAAAGAGTACAAACCATCCTTCTTATATTTCCATTTACAATATTTTATATTTACCAATCTCAGTTTTATCATGATGGCATTACACACAGCTTGCATTTTTTCACTGCTGAGTGTAGTTTTTGAGCATGAGATGCCTAGTTTTTATTTTCTCTGTGTGCTTTGTTCCTCACAATGGGATACTGGGTGCAGAAATATGGAATCCCTAATATTATGACAGAGATGTTAAGGGTCAATGCACTAGCAATACTCACACCATCAAAGGAAATAAGTGACAGTTTTCTTGGAGCAAAATATGAGTCATCAGGACCTAGAAGCCAAGGTTTAGATTATCTAAATTCTGTGTTCCAAAATAGTTACAGTTTGGTGGTGTTTTTTTATACTAACAAAACAAATAAATCAAGGCTTATTTTTTAAAAATTAATAGAAAATTTAGGTTTTTAAAGGAAATCAAGGATTAAAGACACGAGATGCTATCAAATGCCGTGCTTAGCTTTGTGGTGGGTGGGAGCTAAGACTGTTCATACATTAAAAAGAATATACCTAATGTTCACAGAGATGTTAGCTCACACACAGAGGAGTGAACCAAATATCTACTCAGAGAGTGAACGATGGTTCAAGTGAAAGATAACTTGGCTTTGGACTTCTAACATCCAAATTATCATCAGCACATCAGCCTTACATGAGTATCACTGTGGGGTGCTGTTCTTCCCAGAAATTTAGTTCACACAAGAAACAAGCAAGAAGATGTAAATCTTGCACTTTTTTTCTTACCATCAGATAAATGTGCACTTTCTCTGGTGATGGGAAAATCATGTCACAGATGAAAGTACAGAGCCTATAATGTCTGAACTCCTGGACAATTCAAACTTCTACAACAGATTCACAGTTTAAAATCTACCACTATTTAAAAATAAGAAATATAATACTCATTTAATAATGCCTATGTAGCTAGATTTTGATCATCCTAACTTCAAGACAGCATGATTTATATGATAACTACATATAAGTTTAACTGATATCTTAAAAATAAAATGCACACACAAAATATGTAAAAACAGAATTTCCTGATCAAAGAAATACAGTTTTCTTCCTGTATCCTTGTCCTATATAAGAAGGTTTGAGAAATGATGGGCAAAACAGAGCCAAGTGTAGACTCATTCATTTACTAGTTGTTAATAAAAAAACTACTTAAAGTTGGGAATAATGCCTTATAAGCATTGACTTCACAACTATTACCACGCCACCAAATTCAAGAATTGTGCAATATGCTAGAATATATGAATGAAATTAAAAATCTTGGCAAGAAAAAGATACTTGTGCATACTCAAGTGAGAACACGCAAATTTATACACATGTCTATCCCAAAGTGGCGTTCACAACATCAGATTTCCCTTATTATGAGAGTTCTAACTCCACTTACCCGTGTCTCTTCACTTCACTCAATAAACAGAATGGCACGTACTGTCCACTTATGATATGAATTACCTCTTCCTTTGTTCACAGACCGACTTTTAAAACTTTTAATCAATGTTTCTTTCCTATGACACACAAGGTTGCCTGCTAGACTTCCTATTTATAATTATCATATTTAATAACCATAAAACATGTTTTCCATTTACTTCAGGACATAGCTCAAAATCTTTATCATAAATCATGAGACTCACTGTATGAATAATATACACATGTCACTGACTAAATGTACATATATCAATATATATAATTGTGTAAGTATGCCTATATACACATGCAAATTATTGACCTTCATGTGTGTATGTGTGCGTGTGGGTATGTGTGCTTGTATATGTATGTAGTAGATGAACATGAGTTCATGTGTACATGAAGTTCACATATCAATAAATAGTCTTGTGAAGGATTAAGACCAATGTCAGCTGTCAAGTTCTGTAGTGTTTTATTTATGAGACAACATATCTTTTACTGGAGACCCCATTTATATGGAGCTCCATGTTTTTGATAGATTGGATGTTCTGTGAACTCTGGGGTTCTCTCTTTTTCTTTCTCCAAACACTTTAGCTACATGGATGTGCCAGTTTTTCATGTGGGTGCTAGGGATCTGAACTCAGGTCCTCATGCCTGCATAACAGGTACTTTACCCACCAAGCTAACTGCCCAGGTCAAACATATCCTGTATTATGAAGGAATGGTATATGAACTAACAAATGGTTGGAACATACTCATTCATCAATCAGTTTTTGTTAAAAGTTAAAAATGTATTTAATTTTAATGTCTACAAATTTGATTTCAGGTATTCTCACTTCAATACTTCATATTATAAAAATTTTTGTATTTGTCTGAGTTCTTCAGCAAAACAGAACCTACAATACCTGGACAGAATATCCTGAAAGAAAATTTAAAGAACAGTGTGTTACCAGCTGTTGAGGCATACCTTAGGCCACTCAAGTAGTAACACAAAATCGATAGAAAACCACAGTTGTATAGAGAAATCAAATTGGTAAAATGCATGGAGCCCCTGCACATTGTGGTTGCTAGACTTCCCTCTCCAGCAATACCTGTAGGCAGAGACTACTCATTTGTTCCTGGCCACCTAGACCAGAAATAATCACACAGGAACTGTATTAATTACAACACTGCTCGGCCAATCACTTAAGCATATTGCTAGTTAGCTCTTATTTCTTAAATGAACCCATTTCCATTATTTTATATTTTACCACAATGCTCGTGGTTTACCTGTAAGGTTCCGAGGTATCTGTCTCCTTTGGCAGCTACATAGCATCTCCTTGACTCTACCTACTCTCTACATCTCTGTTCAGATTTCATGCCTGGATTTACTCTGTTCAACCATTGGCTGAAAGCAGCTTCTTTCTTTAACCAATGGCAATAAAAAATATTTAGAGCATACAAAGGGGAATCCCACATCATGTTCCTACTCTCTTCTATGCAGAAAACTAAGTTTGGGCCTATTTCCTGTTTCTCAATTTGGAAGATTAAGTGCTTTAGGTGACACTATGAAAAGAACTCCAGGTAATGTCCTCAGAATAAATATATTTTGACATTATTTCTGCTTCTCCTGGATATATATATAAGTATAGCTGAGTAAATAAATTAAAAGGCCCATTTTTGGTGGGGAAGAAAGTTTACAGTTTACTATGCAAAAATATTTTTTATGAAAAAATGAGCTTAAGCTGAAAATGACTGGCAAAATGGCATCTCTAATGTATACAAGAATATAAAAAGAAATGAGTTGCCTGAGCTGGAGAGGAGAGAGCACTCTTCAGAGGACATAGTGAATAAGATGATTAGCTCTGTTTTTAGACTCTAATAAAGTTTCAGCCAAGGACCACAGGAAAAACACGAATGTTAGGAGAATAGGAAGCTTAAAATGACTTGTTTTTGTTTCTCACTTTCCAAAGGAAAGAGATTATTCCCCTTCACTCTGTCTGAGCCTCTTGTATTCATGTTCATGGTTCTGCTGTGGGTTTCCTCTACAAGAATGCAAGAGAAGCAGAAATTTCAGACTGAGGTACTTTCTCTCTATTCAGGACAAATGAAAAAGTACAAATATTAAAATTATAAGATGTCACATTAAATGTATGCCTCGTTAACATCATCATCATTATTGTTGTCACTGTCACTTTGCCAGTACACTTGCTTAGAGTTTGATTGACAGGTGTGAAATTTGTAAAGGAAAACCACCCTCATTTATAAACAGTGTATTAGGTATTGCCAAAAACACAAAGAAAGTGAGTAGTTTTAAAATAGGTATCACCAAGGTTTAGTTAAATATGTGCTTACTAAAAACTATGAAAATGATCCCAACATAGACAAATGCAGTGGTGATCTATATATAAAATCATAACAAAGAATTTTCCAGAAATAAAGACATATTCAAGTCAAAGGAAGAAATCATATTATGCATTTCCTAAACTGCATACAAATGATAAACTATTAAAAAAGAAAACCCATAGTTAGTCCCATAAGCTGACTAGTGTGAGATGGACCATATTGACTGTACACAGCACTTCAAATAGAAACTGGATTCAATATGTTAAATGTCTAAAAGTCAGACCAACCATATAAGAACAAGGCACATCCAACAGGTGCCTTTCCCTAATTGCTCAGAGAAACAGACATACACAAATTAACATAAAATACACAGAAAAGAATGAACACTTTTCCTTCCATATTGTCATCATTCCAAGGGCAAGGGCAATAACTATGTTGGTTTTATACCAAGAATGAAAAATGAATGCGTAACCCCATGTTTTCTGATTGCACTGGCTTTTGTGGGACTTTGGTTTTTATTGTTTGTTAGGAAGTATTGTCTGCCCTGTGCAAACATTGTCTTCTGTAATACTAAGACTATCAGAGCTTCCAATCACTTTTATTCACCTAAGTAAGGTACATTTACTTTTCCTTTCATTTCCACTGAGCTCCATATTAATACTATAAGAGCAACTCTAAGACAACAAATCCTTTCCTGACTGAGAGTCAATAATCAGCTTTTCCCAGAAATCTACTTCTCAGCCACATGCTTCACATTCCATCTTTCTATGTCACTGGTCTCAGTCATTTTCCTCAGGTACTTTTGGGGAAGACATAATTTCTTTGCCTCTCCCTACCCATTACAGAACAGGTTCTTCTAATGACTTTTCATGCAACAAATGGTTTAGATCACACACTGGAGTGTTTGTAAAACCAAGAGGTCTTAAAGCTGTATACTGAAACACCATCTAATCGAATGCACAAGAGGTCAGGTTTAGAATACAAAATGTGTACCTATCCTGTTGAAGATACATGTTGAATCATACTGGTCTATTTAACCTATATGTTTATGGGAAAATATTACTCTGGGGGGCTATAAGCAGTCTCACATAAAGAATAAATAATATCCATCCCATTTACAGTCTTATTTGTGACTATACACAATTCTAATGTCCTTTATATGAACATTATAATGAAAGATAATACATGAACCCCCTACATATTCACAGCATTGGGATTTCACTGGAAATCTCCAAACCATTTATTGGGAACCCTTTGAATAATTGTGGTAATATAAACTACAGAGGCAAAGCTTACAAGTCACTGGTGTCCAAAGTTGCATTTAAGCCATATCCACTAGCCAAGAGAACTGTGCTTACACAGGCTTTGCCTAGGACAAATAACACTCTTCAACATCTTCCCTTTCATTCCAGAATTTTCCTAGCATAAGGTTGTCTACTAGCCTGCTTTGTCATTTGCTTTATGAGAGTAATGATTAAGAAGAAGTGGGTTTTTTTAGTTTTAAATGTAAATTCCACCGTATATTACACTAGAATTTTATGGAGCAATGTTCACAAATTCACAAAACTGCACAGTTCTGAAAAATCAATGTTGCAATCCTGAGCAATAAAGGAACTTCTGGAGGCATCACAATCCCTGACTTCAAACTCTACTACA
>LOJH01060907.1:0-11062 GCA_001685095.1 Ellobius talpinus
TTCAGAATTATGAATAATAAAAGGGTTATTTATTTAAGGGGAAAACTTACAGATGACTGTCCTAGATAACAGTCCTCTGTGTGAACAGGAACAGAGTCTAGTAGCCAGAAGCAAGGGACAGAAGCAAGATAGCAGGCACATTTTTACCATTGCTTTTACAGTATAAGAGAGACCATGCCCAAGTGAGCTGGTATCTTAAAGGCTATTGGCTTAAGGAGCAGAATGCGCTCCTCCAACAGCACCTCCCCCTTTTATTTAAATAAGAGAGTTTCAAACCCAATACAAAACTATATACACTAGGAACAGATATCAAGTATGAGATTAGAATTACAACCATCATAAACAATATTAAGCAAGGAACGTATGTTAAATGTCTTAGTAAACGTTCTATCCTAAGGAGTCTGAGTCTTGTATTAGAGTGACCCCCAAGGTAGTGTGTACCCATTCTATGGTTGTGACTGCTAAAAAATGGTAGCCAGCATGGTCTTTTTCCCTAATAATATCCAGCCTTGGTTTGGAATGTTAGGATTATATCTTATCAAAAATCCTGATGGAGCTCAGTGATGAAGTCAGTGAGTGCCTGACAGCCCTCGGGGGAAAGGAAATGATCTCATGAGGTTGCCCCCCTTTTAGGAGATCATTTAACACATCTAGTCTCCCAGTCTCTACAAGCAATCAGGGCCTTACCTAGTTCATTTCCCCTGTATCTTTTGTAACACTTATATAGTGAGAGGCTCAGGCAAGACTAATTGGGGTCCATTTACTTTGGCTTGAGTGAGTGTTAATTAGGATCTCAGTATATAAAATGTGGGTACCATTTGTAATTTGTTTGGTTCTATTTTAAACCCATGTTGTTCGAGCATATTAACAATAGTGGTTACCCAGGGAGCTAGCCCTGTTTCCTCAAAATGCCCAATGATTAGATCATCCATATAAACATATAGGAGGGCATTATCGTTGTCAAAATAAGGAGAGAGGATACTATACAAATATTGTTGGAAAAAGGCAAGACTATTTGCCATCCTCTGTGGGAGAAGAGCCCATTTTTATCTCTCATCATGTCGAGAGGATTAACTGCAGGAATGGAAAAGTTGAACTTTGCACAATCCTTTTTTATGATGAGAAATTGAGAAGCAGTCCTTTAGATCAATTACTGTGAGGTGAAACTGGGAGGGGATTTCTGGGACTCATGATAAGCTTCTTAAAGGGGCTCCTATTAGCTCCATACCAGCATTGATTGCTTGTAGGTCCTGTAACATTCTCCCAGTCCCATTAGGCTTAAATATTACAAACACGGGGCTGTTCCAGGGGTTTATCGAGAGCCTTATCCATCCTTCTTTAAACATATTTATGGCGATTTTCTTGAGCATCTTAAATTTAAGTTCAGGTAATGGCCACTGCTCAACCCATACAGGCTTACCAGGTGCCCACCTAATGGGGGTACCCTGGGGGCAGTGGCCTCTACTTTTGGGGGTGAATGCAGGAGTTGGGGGTCTGCTTGATGACACCTTGCTCAGTTTTATCATCAATAAATTCTGTGTGGTAGCGTTAATAATGGCATCCATTTGCCCTAACAAATCTTTTCCCTGGAGGCTTGCAGACAACCCAGGAGGATTAGAGGCCTGATCTTTCCTTTGTCTCCATAAGGCCCCCACACAAGTGTATATTCACTTCCTCCTGGCAAGCATGAAGCCCCCTTATTTGTCCCAATCTCCTCTCACATTTTATCCTTTCCCGGGTGGTTGGGGTCATAAGGAGGCAGCCACTCCTGGTCACAGACAATTTACTTTTCTTTTTGTCTTTGCCTCTGCCTTCCTTATTCCTAGCCCCTGGGACTGTCCTTCCGTAAATTGTGCCCATTTTTTATCTTCCCCCTCATCTGTTTCTTTTTCTCCTGTTCATTTGGTTAATTGGTTACTCTTGGATTCTTCAGACCTCTCCCGATCTTTTAATTTTTCATGCTCCTCACCTGTCTCCTTCTCCTCTGCCCTCTTAGCTACTTGGTAATTTTCAGATTCTTTAGACCTCTCCTAGTCTCTGACCTTTTTCTTACCAGCTGTTGTTGGTGGCAGAGCAGTGGGGTGAAAACAGGCCTTAAGGGCTATAATAGTTAAAATCCAAATGGTGGGGCTACATCAAAGTGTTTTTCCCTTTCTCTGGCCAGAGTCTCCACCCAGTTCCATGTGTTCCATTAGAAAAGATTCACAGTGGGTACCCAGGGGGCAGGGTAATTATATCCTTCCATGCCTGGATTTCATTGTGGTCTGACAATTCCAGGCCTTGGGAGAGTAGCATATATCTCAATGCCTTAAGTGCTGGGTCATTTTTGTGTGAAGTTGTGTTACCCATCGTGGGGTCCCACTCACCTTGATGACCACTTTGCTCTGGGATCAGTTGTCTTATATTGGGCTCTAGTAGCTAGGAATTCTTAGCCTCCTTATTCCCCAGGAAAAGGTGAGTGTTCTATCTATGTGACCACTCTGCAGCCCCACAACCCAGGGCAATCAGATGGAATAAGGAGTCAAATCAAATCAGGAACTCAGTTTATTACTGTGAGGATCAGCTTATATAGGTTAAGTGACATTGTGTGATGTGGGGGTACTTCCAGCCAATGAGAGAGAGCCAAGCCCTCCCTCTGGGTAGAGGGACATCTAACTAGATTTTCTGTCTCATTCCCCCTCAGCCTTAAGACTATACTTCTAACTAGAGCCAGTCTTTTCTCTGTTCTACAGGCCTCGAGGTACATGCCCTGAGATATTTTTTGGCTCAATATATCATGACTTCCCTAACATTCCTACTTTGTATCATCTTATTTTAAACAAACAGAATTAAATTTGTGCTGCAAATATAATCTTTCATTATAAAGGATACTCACTTTACCTACTAATGGCCAATACCCTTAAATAAAAGTTGATTTTCCTCTCTTACTATTAATTGTCAATAGCTGTTAAATTATAAATGGTATTTCATGCTTATCTCCATTCTCCATGTTGGGATTTTGTCTGTCTGGGATTTGTACAGGTCTCATGCATCCTTATTTACTTGCTATGAATTCATATGTACATCTGCTAGACTTGTTCTGGAATCACTATTCTCATGTAGTAATGTACCATTTCATCTACAATGATCTCTAAGTGTTGGGAAGAAAGGTGTGAAATAGATGTTACATTTATGACTGAGCAATCCACAGTCACTTATTTTCTATAATCCCATGGTAAACAACATCTACTGTGAAGAAAAGTCACGAGGGCTGAGAAATACTTGAATCTGTACCTATTATGGTTAGACATTAAGAGTCAGTTTAGCACTATGTATGTTTGGCAGAATAATAGTAGTATGTCCTTGGCCTTGCTACTGATGAGCTTCCTTCTTATGGAGAGTGATGTAGGATGATCTTCTCTCTATCTGTTGCTTTCATAGGTTAATTAATAAAGAAAACTGCTTGGCCTGATAGGTCTGAATATAGGTAGGTGGGGAAGACAGAACAGAATTGCGGGAGGAAGAAAGCAGAGTCAGGCAGACGCCATGAAGCTCCAGCCCAAGATGGACGTGGGTTAGAATCATCCTGGTAAGCCACGAGCCCGTGGTGATACACAGATTACTAGATATGGGTTAATTAAGATNTTAAATGAATACAATTTGTGTGTTGTTATTTTGGGGTATAAGCTAGCTGTGCAGAAGCTGGGTGAGATGAAAAGGAGGCCTGCTTGCCTCATTACTGCAGGAGAGGGTGTAAAATCAAATACCAAAGCAAATGTTCACTCCTATAACATTTCTGACACTATAGTTCCACTATAGTGGAATCTAGTTAGGACAGTCAATATTGAATCTCATAGGGTTCATAGCTGGGTGAGAATAAGGATAATTTCACTTCTCCTGTAGTGAACATAGCATCTTTGCCTATTTAGCTAGTAGAGATGAAGCTTTCTGTTGGATATAAGCTTGATTTTTCCATGTTCTATGATTCAATTATGTGGCATTTTGAAAAATAAAGTCTTATCAAGTTCTGGATAGTGACATATGAAGAAATATACTGTCACTTATTGATATAGTAATTACTATAAAATTGTTTTTGTTTGAAAAAATTGTATAGAAGACAAAGTGCAATTAAGATAATCACTACTATATTTAATAAATGACAGTTTTTTTTTTACCCATTTTGGAAGATCTTTAAAAGTCATGGAAAGAGGATAGTATTAGGAAATTTGTTATCAGGAAAATCTTAAGTAGTAATTTACATGAGAGCATCCACTAAATTTTGATATTTAAAGATATTGATTTTTGTGTCAGCCAATTACAAATTTAGTAACTCTGACAGTCACAGATTGGAGAAATAAAATTAAATGATGTAGTAAAATAAGGACATCTTCAATTTTTCTAAGCTATTACCAGAGACCTTTATAAGTCTCCAAAGGATGAGCCAAGCCTCTAAGACTTTGGGACAGGACTCCAGAAAAACAGAAAACAGAAATTTGTCATCAAATACTTAATATTCATACTTATTTTAAATGATTAGCATTAAATAAATATATGACAAAGTATCTTTTGGTGTTGATTATATAGATTGGTAATCAACTTTAAATCACTGATATGTTTAATATTAATTTGGTTAAGTTGACTCATTTGTGTATCCATATGAAATTTAGGAGTAGTTCTATTAGTGTAAAGATTGTCAGTTTGATAAAAATTATGTTAAATCTCTGAATTTAGTATAATTTTAAATGAATTTTTTAACATAGACATAACATGAATTTCTATTTTTTGTGCTAACTTTTTTATTGGATAGGTTTTGGTATCTTGGATTTCTATTTATTTTTTAAAAAATTTAGCTTTAGTTTTACTTACTGAAATTTTGATATGTAAAAATATGGTCTAAGTCTCTAGTTTCAAAACTCTATAGCAATATTAGCATTATTTTATAGATTAAAAATGTCGAGAAATTGTATAAAGTTTGTAACAAATCTGAAGATATCTTTGCATTGTAGATTTCCTATTGATTATATTTTTCAGACCCTTTAAACAAATACTATGCTTTCTTGAAATAGTTTTATACTTTTGTCAATATTCTATAATTGTCATTGCTTACCTTATTTACCTCTTTGAATAAATTTGTTCTTGGCTTTTAAAATTTCAGTGAAATTACAAATATTTTCAGGTAGTTTATTGCCATTGTATCAGCCACCATTTTTGAATAATTTATTTCTACTTTCCAAAGTTATCTAATATATGTATAAGATTATACTATCTCCACACAATATTATTTCTTTTCTTTTATACTTACTATTTTATTTATCTTTGAACCAACTTGCTCTGTATTTTGTTTCCTGTACTATGTAAAATTAATGGTGTGTTTGTTAGTGTTGCTACTGCTGTGATGAAATACAGTCACCAAAAGGAACTTGGGAAGAGAGTGATTATTTTGCTCACAGTTATATAATAACTGTTCATCATCAAAAGCAGTGAGGGCAGGAACTCACACAGTGAAGGAACCTGGAGGCATGAGCTGAGGCTAAAATTCTGAAAGGGTGCTGCTTATTGGCATGCTCCTCATGGCTTGTTTAGCTGCTTTTATTTTCCCTTTTTTTAATTTTACTAAAAATAGAGCCTTTTCACATATGTAATATCCTGGTTGTAGTTTCCTTCTACTTCTTTTACTCCTCCTAGCTCCTTTCCACTTACCCTAGCTTTCTGATCCACTTTCTTTTAAGACTTTCATTAGAAAAGAATAGGTGTCTAAGACATAACAAGCAAACATAACAAACTAAAATATAATAAGATAAAACAAAAACCATCATATTGAAATTGGATATGACAGCCCAAAAGGAGGAAGACTACCAAGAACAGGCACAAGAATCACAAACTTATTTGTGCTCATATGCATGAGTCTCATAAAAATATGCAGCTAAAAGCTATAATATATATGCATAGGATCTGGTTCAGACCCTTGTAGGCCCAGTGCTTGCTACTTCAGTCTCTGTGAGTTTCTTTGTGCCTTGTTTAGTTAATTGAGAAGTCCTTGTTCTCCTGGTGTCCTCCATCCCCTCTAACACTTACATTTGGCATCCTCTTCCATGAAGGGCTCCCTGAGCTCTGAGAAAAGGGATTTTATGAAGACTTACCATGTAGACTCTCTTCATATGATGAGATATAGGTCTCTGTATTTGTTCCCATATCCTATAGGAGGAAGGAAGCTTCAATGTTGATGGATGAATAAGGAACTAATCAATGAGTATAGCAGAATATCACTTGGAGCAATTTTATTAATAATTTTAAAAATAATTTAAATAAGACAAATAGAGATTGGTCTTATACTAGGTGTCTGCTATCTGGTCTTTTGTTCTTGGTTACTGTAGCAGTGTTGGGTATGTGCTCTATCTCATGGATTGGGCATTAAGTCAAATCAGACATTGGCTGGCTACTACCCTCAAGTTCTGTGCAACCATTGCTCTAACATTTTGCAGGAAAGAGAGATTTCAGTCAAAGCTTTTTCAGTTACTTTAATATCTTTGTTTCTCTTTTGGAAGCCTGCAAATACCTTCCTGTACCAAAGACTCTAGATTATAGTGATGATAACTCCAAGTAGGCACTGACTTGATTACTTATGTTCAGTGAATTATGTAAGTGTTGTCCTTGACAAAGGGATCCCAATGTCAGTTTGTATCCATGTATTAGCAACAGCCTGGTTTATTTGGTGATTTCCATGGAACCCTATTGGCCAACAATTCAACTGAATGAAAGAAACCCAGTCCCACTATTATAAGGCTTATTTGGTGGCAAAAGATGGACAGTTCTTGATACTGTATTCCCCAATAGTAGGAGACATCATTAGGACCACCTTCACATAATTTAGAAAACTTCTGAACCAGGTTTCTATATCATTCCTTAAAAGCCCCTCTATTCCAGGTGTCTCTCACTACATGTTCTTCCTCTACCCTATCTCTCCCTATATTCCCTACTTGACCTTCCAGTTTCATCCCTACCTTTCCCCAGTTGCCCATAAAATACAATCTAGCTCCTCCTCCCTAGAAGATCCAAATGTTCCCCACTTTGACTATACATCTATACCTACCCTCTCAGGGTCTATAGAATGTAGATTGATTATTATTTACTTAGAAATATATTCACTCATTTATGAGTGAATATATACCATATTTCTCTTTCTAGGTCTGGGCTACCTTGCTCAGGATAATTTTATTAGTTCCATCCATTTGCCTGCAAATTACAAAATGTCATTTTTAACAGCTGAGAAATACTCCATTCTATAAATGTACCACAGTTTCTTTATCCTGTTTTATTCTGTTAAGGGACATGCAGGTTGTTTCCAGTTTCTGGCTATTATGAATACAGCAACAAAGAACATGATTGAGCAAGTGTTCTTATGGAAGAATAGTATATCCTTTGGGCATATGTATATGAATGGTTTAGCTGAATCTTGAGGTAGATAGAATCAAAACTTCCTAAGAAACTATCATATTGATTTCCAAAATGGCAGTACAAGACGACACTCTTACAAGTAATAGAAGACTTTCCTTTGCTCGAAGTCTTCACCAAAATTTTCTGTCACTTTCTTTATTGATCTAAGACATTGTGACATAAGATGAAATCTCAAGGTAGTTTTGATTTGCATTTCCATGATGGCTAGGGATGTTGAATGTTTCTTTGTTTGTCAATAATTTTAGATACTTCTATTGATAATTCTCTATTTAGATCTGTACCCACTTTTAATTGGATTATTTGTTTTTCTGATGTCTAGTTTCACGAATTCTTTCTGTATTTTGTGTACTAGTCCTCAATTAGATGTGGAGTTGGTAAAAATCTTTTCCCATTCTATGGACTACAATCTTGTCTGATTGACAGTGTCCTTTGTCTTTGTTTTTTTAGTTTCATGAGATTCCATTTATTAACTGTTGGTCTTACTGCCTGTGTAAACAGTATTTGGCTCAGAAAGTTCTGTTCCAATGCATTCAAAGCTATCTCTTACTTTCTTTTCTATCAACATCAGTGTATCTGGTTTTATGTTGAGATCTGTGATCCAACTAGGCTTGTGTTTTGTACAGGGTGATAAATATGATTCTATCTGCATTTTTCTACATGCTACCATCCAGTTTGATCAACACAATTTTTTGAAGATGCTGTCTTTTTTTGACAGTGTGTGTTTCTGGATTCTTTTTTTAAAAAATAGGTACCCATTTGATATATATGCAGGCTTTTGTCAGGGTTTTTGTTCTATTTCTTTGACATGTATGTTTTTATGCCAATCCATGTACTTTGTATTACTAAAGCTCTGTAGTAAAACTTGAAATCAGTAATGGTAAGTCTCCCATCCATTCTTTTGTTGTTCAAAATTGTTTAGCTGTCCTGGGTATTCTGTTTTTCCCTATGAAGTTGAGAGTTGTCCTTTAAAGCTCTATGAGATTAGTGATGCAATGGAAAAACCTAAACATAATAAAGACAGTTTACAACAAGCTCTTAGCCAATATCAATGTGAATGGAGAGAACCTCAAAGCAATTCCACTAATATCAAGAACAAGACAAGGTAGTCCATTTCCTCAGTATGGAGTCAATGAAGTCCTAGCTTAAACAATAAGGCAACTGAAGGAGACCAAGAAGATATAAACAGGGAAAGAAAAAGTCAAAGTACTTTTATTTGCAGACAATATTACATTATACATAACTGACCTTTAAAATTCCACTGGGAAACTCTCATAGCTGTTAAGCAACTTCAGTAAATTGGCTGGATACAAAATTAATTGCTATATGCAAACAACAAACAGCCTGAAAAAGAAATTAGAGAAACAACACTTTTCACAATAGTCTCAAATAATATAAAATAACTCGAAATAACTGTAAACTAACTAGTGAAATACTTGCAAGCTAAAAATTTTAAGTGTTTGAGGAAAGAAACTGAGGACAATGTCAGAAGATGGAAAGATCTCCCATGTATGAATCAGAAGGATTAACATAGTAAAAATGACTATCGTAACAAAAGCAGACTACAGATTCAGTGCAATCCCCTTCAGCCTACATTGTTATAGAACCCAGGACAACTAAGCCAGGGACAGCATCACCAAAAATGATCTGGAACTCACCAATCACCCATTAAGTAATAAAATGGCTTAGAGGCCTGCTTACAACCTGAACTTGTTTAGGCATTTTCTTAAATGAGATTCTATTCTCTCAGAAGACTTTAGCTTGTATCATCTTGAAATAAAACTATCCAGTACAGATGGAATTGGAGATTCATTTTATTTTTTTCTGATTATTCAAGAAACGTTTCCAGATTTTTCATTTTTGTGACTTGTGTTCACTGTGTACTTTCATTTTTGTGAAAGAATTTTAGAATTAAGATGATTATATTATTTTTATATTTCATTTGTTAGCATATGATTTTATATCTTGCATATGTTGAAATATTTTTAAAAATGGATTTTTTCCTTTGTATGTCCTACTCATTCACAGCCTTGGGTCATTAATACATTCTTTCCTAAATCTAACATTTGCAGAACATTTTTTCCATTGAATGTATTTTATTTGGCAAGTTATACTCATCACTAAGCACATAAAATAGTTAATGAGTATTGATAGCCTTAATTGTGATTGCTTTTAAAGCTGGAGGCTATTTATTGTGCCAAAGCATTTTTTGTAAATGTAGCATTAATAAAAATTGCCTTAATTAAATTATAGTTAGTTGTTAGGAATCATCTTCTATTGCATATAGAGAGAGAAAACTAAAATTTCCAGATGAAATATATATTGTAAAGTTAATATGTAACAATACGTATATATATGTATATATATATACTCATAACATATATAATTTATATAATCTCATGATTTGAATCCTTACCACTCAGCCTGTATTTAACTTTACCAATTTTAAATTTTTAATTTTTTTAAAATTGGCTAGGTATGTCTACTTTTATCTAAAGTTAAAAAAGCATGTGTAAAATTGAGGAACCAAATTTAGATTATAAAACTTCAAAAGTGTTATGTTTTATATTGTTTCTCTTGTTGATATTTGATAATCTAACTTAAAATGGCCTCTTAATTTCAACTATTATTCTTTAAATGAAAGATTCAATTTGTCTGATGTTGATTTCTAATTGTTGATTATATTGCTTTTTTGTATTCAATAATGGTACTCTCTCCCATGCTTCCATTTATCTAAATAATAGAAAGACCAATCTCATAGAAAATAATTGCTGCTTACACATGTCGTTTTTCTTATCATTGTTTATATATAATATGTGAATTCATTGCTTTGTAAACAGTGGAAAAAGACTCAGTGTCACTAAATTCCAAGTTGATGATACTACAGCAAATATTTGGAGACCCTGGAAACTATCAAAAGCTCACAATAATAATTACTATAACTACTCCACCAATATCCCCAAAATAATTTTCTTATTTATATGTCCTCTTTTAAGTCTTGAAGTATATTTTAAGTATCTGACCTCTTCAACATTCACTTCAAATTATGTTAAACATACCATTTCTTTCTTATGTATTTTCTATAGCCTCAAATAGCAAATTTATCAATGAGTTTCATTTGGAATCTATAAATATTTAATTTCAAATAGAAGCTTAAGTTACTCATACTTTTATGTTTTTGAGAAATGAAAAATATTATGGCAATACACTTTTATATATGTTACATACAAGGTAATTTACCTAAATGTAGTTTAGATGAATTATTTATTTCCTTGATAGGATGTACAACATTTTGATCATATTTACCTTACCATTCTCCCTTAATTCTCCCCAGTAACATCTTCTCTTCCTTATTTGGAACATTTTTATCAGAGTTTTTATTTTTTCAATGACTTTTCCCCTCCAACTTCCTGCCAAGCAACCTGAATATGAAAATCAAAAGGAAATATACTATGGTTCAAATATCTTGTATAGGCTACTGTCTAAATGTGCTCTGTTATTGTGTCATCATCATTATTTAGACCATTTCTCTCTATACATGGAAAAGTCACAAGAGAACTATAGGGTATCTTTTTTTATTTTCTTTATTATTATTAAAAATTTCCAACTCCTCCCCTCCTCCCATTTTCCT
>LOJH01060908.1:0-10148 GCA_001685095.1 Ellobius talpinus
TAGGGACAGAGAGCTAAGGATTTACCTTGAGTCTCACAGGGAATTTTGCACTGCAGACTTTGAAGGCTGCTCCAACACTTACAACTTGGAAGACTCTTGGATGCATTTTGTATTATGAGATACTCATGGGTCTTTGGGATTTAGGGGTTTGAATATAAGTATCTGCCCTAGGCTCATGTGGTATACTCTTGGTCCTTAGCTGTTGATATTATTTGAGAAAATTCTGGAAGCCTTAGGAGATGGGACCTAGTTAAATGAAGTAGGTTACTAAAAGGTGTCTTTGAGGAAGTGATCTATCTTGGTTCTCTTCAGTTTCTCTGCTTCTAGTTTTCAGGAGATGGAAAGCCTCTTCTACCACAAGCTGCCACTGCCATGGTACTCAGCCTAAACACACAGGATCAAGACACCACAGAGTGAACCCTCAGAAACCAGGAGATAAAATAATTTCTCAACAGTCTGGTTTCATTTCTATTGCAGTGATAAAGTACCCTGATAAAAATCAACATAAGACAGGAAAGTTTCATGGTAGATAATGTGGAAAAACAAAAACAAAACAAAAATAGAAAAGAAAATCAGAGTTAAGTGGTTTATTTAACTTACAGTTATGGGCCAGAGTCCATGACTGAGGGAAAGCTAAGGCAGTCCAGGCACATCACATCCACAGTCAAGAGCAACAAGAAATAAATGCACCCATGCTGCAAGCTTCCTTAGCACGCAGCTAGATTTCTTCACTAATACTTTCAGGGCCCAATGGTGCTGTGTTGGTGGAGACTGCTCGTTCATTTCCTGGCCACTCAGACCCAAATAATCACTCAGATATATTAATTACAATACTGCTTGTCCTATTTGTTTATGCATATTTCTAGATAACTGTTACATCTTGATTAACCCATCTCTATTCATCTGAGCACAGTCACTAGGTAGTGGCCTACCGTTAAAATACACAGGTGTCTGTCTCCTTCTGCGCAGCTACATGGCATCTCACTGACTCCACCTTCTTTCTCCCAGCATTCAGATTACCACCCCCCCCACTGCCTAGCTCTGTTCTGCCCTATCACAGGGCAAAGCAGCTTTTTTATTCATTAACCAATAAAAGCAGCACATAGACAGAGGGGAATCCCACATCAGTGCTGCCCACAGTGGGCTGTCTATAACAATGAAGACAATCCCATGGACAAGGCTACAGGTTAACCTGATCTAGATATTTCCCAAAATGAGACTCTCTTTCCAGGTGAATCTAAGTCATCTCAAGTTGACATTATTGCTAGCCAGTAAGCCAACCGGAAGTTGCTTTTGTCCGGTATTTTGTTTAGGAGAGGGTCATATTGCCTGCCCACTTTTCCCTTCTCTGTCACCTTACAGTCTTCATTCCACCGGAAGTCTGAGTGCCTCTGCCTTCAGTGCCAGTGCTCTGCTCAGCCGTGATGCTCTTGAATTTTAAAATACAGAGAATTGGAAAAATTTGAAAAGCAAAACCAAACAAATGGTAACAATGACATCCCGTCCCAGGAGGAGATTTATTCAGAATTCCTGACCCAAGGCTGAGTAGAAGAGGTTTGGAACTGAACTAGAGAAGACTTACCTCACCCAAAAAGCCACAGAGAGTGAACATGCTACAAGACGGGTGCCCAGACAATGACATAGACCCGGAGGGTGCTGGAGACAAGGAGAGTAAGTTATAAACAGTGTCGTAAAGGAGCCATAGGAACTCTCTAGGCTCCTTAATGTATCAAGGACTCCTCTCATACTCCTTAGGAAAAAGACCCCTGGCCATCTGCTCGCTTCAGGGACGGGAGTCCACGTGCCTTAGGCCCTTTACCAGACTGTTAGTCTCTGTGAGTTTATATGTAGCACATGCATGCAGGTAATTGAAAGCCCGAAGAAAGCACCATATCCCCGGAACTGGAGTTGCAGGTAGTTGTGAGCCACCCTATGGGTGCTAGGAACTCAACCCAAGTCCTCAGCAAGAACATAAAGGAATCTTAACAGCTGAGCCACCAGCTCCAGTCTGTGATTCTGTCCCATGGCTGTGTACATATGGCCTCCTTGCTTTCTTTCTATGTCTGAGCTATCATTGTTCTGCAAATGGGCAGGGGCTAGTGTACACCTTGCTGAGGAGGGGACACATCTTTAGACACACATTTTGAGAGTCACATAGTAGGCTCCCACTTTCCTCTCTTCCCAAGATGAATCTAAAGTTCAGTGTCCTGCCCTGGGATTCAGGAAGGTTCCTGAGAATGGAGCTCAGGACCGTCTGGCTTCAGTGACCTCCTCTGTGTCAATGAGCGTGTCAGCCAGCTGGATGACCACACTGTGTGCAGGAGGGGTTCGCTCCTGCTCTTCTCACCCTCAGGGGCTCCTGACACGGGAGGCTGCATCTCTAACTCAGACTCACTTTCCTGCCAGGGCAAATCTACAAGTAGCCCTGCCCCATCATCCTCTGGCCATTGAGTGTTATCTAGAAACTTCCAACAATGATGACCTTTATCTGGTCCACTGAAGAGCTGGCCATGGTGAATGTCAGGCAAGGACTGGTCAGTCCTCCTTGCCAACTTCCTGGGGACCCTGGGTTGAGCAGTATAAAGGGCAGCTGAGTGGAGCCCCAGCACAGCCTCCTCAGCCAGCTCAGTGACTTGTTGGGGACCTGTGAGCACAGACTCTGGAGATGAAGACCCTGATCCTGTGCTTTGGCCTCGGCCTTGTTGCTGCCCTGCAGACCCAGGCCTTCCCTGCCACGGAAGAGACTCAAGATGTGAGGCTGAGATGGGCGGGGGCTTCGAGGGGGTTATGGCAGATGGGGGGCTGAGGTTGTGGGTTGGAGGGCCCATTGCTTCTTCATGTAAAGAGCCATCATTTCAGAGCCAGGCTTGAACCCCTACTCTGAGGGAATGCCAGACACAGCACAAGGAATCTGGTCAGATGGTTCTGGGTGCACAGGGCTGGAGGAGGTCAGAATCCAGAGTCCAGCTCTCCTCACTGTTCTCTGGGAGTGCAGGGGTCTGTGATAGTGTCACACCTGCAAGGGTTGGTGACCACACTTCTGTGGCCCTGGTTGAACTAGCTTATTTGATATGTTAATAGAAGGGGAAATGCTTCACATATCCAGAACATGGAGGCAAGCTAGAGACGGGCTAAGGGCTAGGGGCAGTCCTGGGGTCTACCTGAGACCTGATGGGCGGGTCCTTCTCCAGCTGTCAGGAACATGGTATATGAAAGCTACAGCATCTGACAAGGAGATTCCTGGCTTGGAGTTAAGGTCTATGTCTGTGACTCCCATGACCATCACGAACCTGGAAGGGGGCAACCTGCAAGTCAACTTCACTGTCCTGTGAGTGTGTGCCAACTGAGTTGGTTGCATTCTTCTTGACCTTTGCCACATAGGAGATCTGGGGGCTGAGTGGGGTGCACAGGGTGAGCTAGGGGCCTGGGGCCAACAGTACCACTGAGGGTGTCTCAGTTTAGAGATGACCATGGGACAGTAAGTGGTGCAGAGAAAATATCTCAGACGGAAGGGACATTCTTTGTCAGTGACCCAGGTACTTGGAGAAGGATTTCACTGTCAAATTCAGTCTGGGTCTGTTTTCTCTCCAGCATAAAATTCTGCTTGTAAGAGAGGCAGGGGCCTGGATTTCACAATGATTGAAAGGTGTATTGGACCCCAGGGAAAGCTTATCAGGCTCTGCAGAGACATTGAAATCCCAGCCTATTCCCACTGGTGAGATCTGGACCTTTGGGACCAGTCACTGGTGTGACCTGTCATGTGTGTGACCTCTTCTCTTTGAAGACTCTTACCTGTGCTGTCTCACACCTGTGTGACTTCTACCTTGTTGTCTGGTCTCATATTTGGGTTCCTGTCGCTTTAGTGGCTCCTGAAGAAGACAGTGTCTGAGCTGTCCTTACAATGTCTGGCATTCAGACAGCCCCTGTCCTGACAGTTACCCTGGAGTGAGCCCTTTGTTCTTTAGCCCAATCCCGTTCTCTGAGTAATTTCCTCAATGGCCAGGCGACAGGGATTGTTTGGCTTGTCCCTAAGTATCTCCAGAGACAGAGGGTGAGCCACAGGAGCCACACAGCATGCAGGTGAGGAAGGGAGGATTTGTTTGAGATGATGTCCACCATCCAAGTAGCTCAGGTTCTCCGAGGGAGTGAGCAAGAGGCTGTCGGGATGCAGCCAACGGGTGACATGACACAGAACTGAGCCACTGTGGGCATCAGGGGACTTGAGCATGTGACTCATGAGGCCTGCTGGTAATGTAATTGGGACCCAGTGAAGCCTGCACACCTTGGGACCAGGCGCCTATAGGCCACATTTTGGGTTTGTGGGTGCTGTCAGGAGGGGAGTTGTGTGACTGGGCAGTGTGTCTCACAGACCTTCTGTGTTCCAGGACTGCAGGACGGTGCGAGAAGATGAACATTGTCCTAGAGAAGACAGATGTGCCTAAAAAATACACAGCCTGTGAGTCCCTGGGCCTGTGAGGGCTTACCCAACCTCCCTTGACATGAGACCAGTGCGGCCATCCCAGGGTGACCCATGGCCTGAGGACCTTTGCTTCTTCTAACCCTGTTAATACCCATGATGGCTCCCATGAGACACTTTTCCTGATGGGACAGGAACAGCTGACACCAAACACTATATCGGGTGTGGTAGACTAGTCCCTACATGAAAATGGACTATTGTCTTAGTTAGGGTATGGTTGCAGGAATGCAACCCTGTGATTAAAAAAAAAAACAAGCTGAGGAAAGGGCTTCTTTTGTTTACACTTCCACATCAGTGCTAGTCTTCAAAGGATGTCAGGGCAGAAACTCAAAGAAGGCAGGGTATAGGAGTTGATGCAGAGGCCCTGGAGGATTGTTCCTTACTTCCTTGCTCCTCATGGTTTGTTCAGCTTGCTTTCTTATGGGGGTGGCCCCATTTGGCGTAGGCCCTCCATGTTAATCACTAATTAAGAAAATTCCCTACAAGGTAACCTACAGCCTGATCTTATGGAAGCATTTTCTCAACTGGGCTTTCCTTGCCTCTGATAACTCTGGCTTGTGTCAAGTTGACATAAAACTAGTCAACAGAGCTGCCCAGTGATGTACCATTGGCTATGGAGAACTCATGGAGGGAGTCAGGAGAGGGATATATCTGGTTCCACAGGCAGACCCTCTGTATGATACACAGGTTGGGGACATGGCCATCCCATGTATGTGGCTCCCATGGATATGGAGGTTCCTTCTAATGAGGCTCTGGCATGGTGGAGAAGCTGGGGCAGTAAGAACTGAGCAACTGGGAGGGAATCAGCTTGAGAGGTGCCAGACAGGGTGCCAGGACACCCTTAGATCCTTGTTGAAGGGGCAGTGTGCTTATTCAGAATCCGTGTGACTATACCTCCACAGATGGGGGCACTCAGGAGCTCTACATCATACCGTCTGCTGCGGAGGATCACTATATCTTCTACTGGATAAGCAACATACAAGGGGATCATTACCGAATTGCAAAACTTGTGGGTGAGTCCCATTATTGTGATGTGGGCCAAGGGTTCATAGGGTGAAAGGGGCCTCACAACTATTGGGGTTCTAGCTGGAATAAGGATGGATACAGAACAGGATCCATCATATAAAGACCAGCCCCAATCACAGCCCATACCAGTGTCTTCTTGCCTGGGAAAGAACCCCAGAGCCTCCTGAGCCCTCCCTGTGACTGGGCACTGCCCACATAGAGCAGAGGGGCAGCACGGAACCCTCAGCCAAGGGTGACATATTCCTCCAGAGTCACAGTGTTCCCAATTCCCAACTGCCCTGAGAGAAACTCAGGTGAGCTGAAGGCACAGTGCCCGTGTCCTCGAGGTCAGATGGAGGGATGACCATGGTGTTCTGGTCCTCCTTCCCCACCTGGGCTCTCCTCTCTCACCCAGGCCTAGGTCACATCCCCACGTGGGTGGGCCATGCCTCACACTTCACCCTAAGTTGCTTGGTTCCCTGGGCTGGGAGGGAAGCTCTATCAGCTCTCCCAGCTCTGTCCTTGACACCATGTCCCTCCTGACCTATCCTATAGGCAGAGACCCTGACGTCCACCAGAAGGCCCTGGAAGATTTTCAGAATGCTGTGAAGGCTGGAGGCCTCAACACAGAGAGCATCCTCATCCCCAGGCAGAGTGGTAGGAAGCAAGCTGGCATGTTCTCGTGCCCTATGCAAAGGAGGCAGCCAGTCAGTCCCTCAGGACAACAGGCTGTCTCTCACTCAGCTTTGTCCTTTGGGGGTGGGGCACATGCTGGCTGATGGAGGGGCCTTGGTTTTCCTACAGAAATCCTAGGTCTTCTGAATCATGTTTTTTCTTTCTTGGACAGAAACCTGCCCTCTAGGAAGCGATTAGGGTAAGTGGTCAGTTTTGTGGGACACTTGAGGAAATCATGGTCTTGGGGTCATCAGGGTTTCTGGAGACCCTGTGTTCTAACCTTTCCCTACCTGTGTGGACAGGTACAGCCTGTTCTACTGGAACACACTCTACCCGTGGGTATTTTGTTCAGGATCCCTTCAGGGGTGTTGTTTCCTGGACATCAGGAATCTCCCTCACTGATACTCTGCCATTGGTTTGCAACTGGAGAGAATGCCTCTCTGCATGCATCCCCTGCAGTTCTGTGCAGAAGGGAAATCCCTCCCTTGCGGCTGGCCCCCTTCCCCTCCGTTACCATGTTGACTCTATTCACAGCATGGATTGCTTTTAGGATGGGGTCTAGCAGCCTTCCTGGGTTCCTCTTTGCTGTGTGATGATTGGGAGATGCAGTTCAGAGAACTGCCCATGGTGAACTGCGCATGTGTGGCCAGAGCCTGAGTCCAACAGAATCCTTGTCATCCGTTCGCCATGCTCTTGCTCTGAAACCATCTGTCCCCTTTTCACACATGAGCATGGAGAACTGTGGGGACTCAGTTTGCAGAGGGGAGGGGGAAATGACCTATGCCCTATTGGGATCCGATGAGTGGAGACCCCAGCATCCCAACCTTTTCCCCCTGCATGAATCATTTTGGCTCCACTGACTCTCCTCCTTTCCACAGCAAGGGATGCCGGGTCCAGGCTGCCTCAGAGCAATGCTGCACCCAGCCCTCCTGAGCGCAGGACACAGAAGTGCTCCCTCCCTCTCCCTTCTGGCTTCACCCACCCCTTCCCTCTGTCTCCCACTCCCCTGCTTCTCATTAAAGAACTTCATCATCTCCCTGATGTCTCTGTGTGTCTGTGGGTGGTGAGGGGTCTAGGCAGGATGCTCTCACTTGCCCAGAGACTTGGCTGTTATTTTGGAGGAGGAGGATGAGGAGGAGGAGGAGGAGGAGGAGTGGTAAAGCGGCTAGGACAGACTGGTGCTCCCAGCTTCCTCTTAGTTCTCGTGGTGTTTTTTTCTGGGCAAAGGCCACAATGGCCTGCATGCTGGGCTGCAAAACTGTTGTACCCCTGGTGCCTCTCATAAGTTGTGCTTGTGGCCTCTCAAAGCCAGCTGGTGTGTGATGGGACGAGTGTGTGGATGGGTGCATGGGGCTCCAGGCTTGAATTGAGGTCCCAGCAGGGCTTAATGGCAGGTGTTGATGACCTGGTGGCCATGGCAGGAGTGGGGGGTGTCATCCGTTAGGGTACTGGCTTATGCTAGGACCAGGAGACCATTATGAAGAGCCCTTGAAGAATGTGCAGTGCTGTGACTAGTCTATGCAGTCCTCCTTGACGTGATCTTATGTATCTGGAAGTCACCCATTGCTGGGAGGCCCTGCTCTTCAGAGGTTACCGTCTACCTGGCCTGGCTACTCTCTCCTAGTTTGGCAACATGGAGGACCCTCTCATCCCCAATCTCCCCTGAAGAAGGCACCCTGTTCCCTACTTGACCTTGGTTGGAGACTGTATCTAGCTCTGGATGCCTAACTTATCTCTAGTACGGTGCTGGTTGCAGTTCCTTGCAGAAGCTTCCCCCTGCTAGGACTTATGTTAGGACTTTTCCTCCACAGTTGATAACTAAGACTTGTGCTGGGAGTTTTGTGATAGGAATGTGCTGTTTCATGCCAAGTAGGTGATTCCCCTGCTGATATTACCAGTCCTATATATTCCCACACTCTGGAATAAAACCAATCTGTCTCACTGAAGCAGTCTCCTGGAAGGCGATTTATCGTGTTCATGAGCCTTAAAATATCTGTTAGCTCACCTGAGCTTGCGTGATCAACAGTTAGGGAGCTTCCATGGAATTGAACCTGGGCCCTCTGCATGTGTTATGGTTGTGTATCTTGGTCTCTTTTGATGGCTTCTAGCGGTGAGATCATGGCCTGTTACTGGCGCTTGATTGCCTTTGGAGAACCTGTTCCCCATGCTGGATTACCTTGCCCAGCCTTGATGCAAGGGGAGGAACTTGACCCTACCTCAACTTGATGTGCCATGCTTTTCTCATGCCCATGGGAGGCCTGCCCCTCTCTTCGTGGTGACAGAGGAAAGAGTGGAAAGAGAGGGTGGTAGATGGGGAGAAGGGGATACTGGGAGGAGAGGAAGGAGGGGAAACCAGTCAGTATGTAAAATAAAATGAAAACAGCTCTCTGTTAATGTTTCTTCCCCTTTGTCCTTGTGGACTAGTGGCCAACTCACCAGGAAGAAAAAGAGGCCACCACAGCCCATCTCCAGGGAATTTCCTTGCCAGTACATTCTACTGTCATGAGTGTGCTTCCCCAAATCACCCTGAGGGTCGCACTGAGTAGTATGGAAAACCAGCTGTGATGATGGCTTCTTATCCCTAGGGGAGGCAAGAATCAACCGCACTTTCTTGGGTACCAGGGTAACTCCATCAAGACCTTGAACTTCCTGGACCCACCGATATTGGCAGGGTTGGTTCAGAATGTCAGGCCTCCTTGGGACACTAGAGGCACCACATGCTGACTTCTCGGAGCCATGTAATCTCTTCTCTGAGGAGGATCCTGAAGTCTCCATATGCAGTGGGTTCCTACTGTGCCACGTGTGCTTGTCATCCTTGTGGAAGCCTCACGTGCCTGGCCTTTGCTGGCGCTGTCTTTTTGTAGTAATTATTCTTCATCTCTTTCCATCTTTCCATCAATGTGTCCTTCCAGCAGGTGTAATCAGAGGGAAGTCACCCAGATTGCAGGCGCCTGCTCTAGGCATCCTGGGCCCAGCATGGTTTGTCTATTGGCATCATCTTTCCTCTGAGCAGCAAGGCCTCTGATGGTCTATCTGCCCATCACCTGTAGACAATGGACTGTACTGGACAGAACTGAAGTCTGGGGTCCATCACGAGGAAGGGCTCTGGGATGATGGATCCGATGAATGGCTTGACTTAGAGGCTGGGTTATTCCTGGGTTTAGTGCCAGGCCCTCCAGAAGAGGTGACTGGAACCAAGACTGACCTGGAAGGTGACGATATACAAGACATCATAGATTTGTTTTTTGGTTTTTCGAAACAGGCTTCCTCTGGCTGTCCCAGAACTTGCTCTGTAGATCAGACTGGCCTCTAACTGGCAGAGACCCACCTGCCTCTGCCTACAGAGTGCTGGCATTAAATGAGTGTGCCACCACACCCGGCTGAGATCAGAGATTTTTTTTTGTTTTTGTTTTTTAAGGTGCATAGGTGTTTGGCCTGCATATGTCTGTTTAAGGATGTCAGATCCCCTAAAACTAGAGTTACAGACAGTTGTGAGCTGTTGTACTGGTGCTGGAAATTGAACCTCTGTCTTCTGGGACAGCACCCAGGGCTCCTAATGGCTGAGCCATCTCTATAGCCCCTGAGATCAGATTCTTAATGAAATCTTCATAAAGAAACTTCTACACAAAGACTTACATAGCATAAGACCAGTGAGGGCCCATAATGCCATGGATTCCTCTAACATAGGCAGCTTCAGAAGTGGTTCTGAGAATTGCTCATGGATGCCGGATTCCTGCCCAGGATCTTTACTGGCCTCTTTATCTCTCCCAGAAGACCCTAGGAAGATGACCAATGGTGATAAGACCACAGAACTCTTCCAAATGTATCTGCTTGACTTGTGCAGTCTGCCTGGTTCAACCCCTCAACTTTCCAGAGACTCTACTTATCCTCACACCTTGAAGCCCCCTTCCTACTCAGTCTGTGGGCAATGGGGGCGGTACTGCCTTGTCTATGTTCTCTTTCAGTCTGTGTGTTTAGGAAGGGGCATGGA
>LOJH01060912.1:0-11062 GCA_001685095.1 Ellobius talpinus
TTATTAACCAATGAAAGTAACACATAGACAGATGACCCTCCTCCATCAAGACCCCTCAAGAAGTTAAGTGCTGGCGAAAGGATTGAGATCCACCCTCATCCTCGGTTGGAGCTCAGTGAACCAGGCTGCTCTCAGGGGACTGAAACACCCTCACTTTCCCATCCTAACGACATCCCCCCTTCCTGTTCTGGTACCGCACACCCAGAGGCAAGTACTCTTGCTCTTCCTCCTGTCTCCCATGTCCTGCTTTTCTCCATCTCCTTTGCTTCTTATCTCAAACTATGTCACCTGGGACTTTCTGCATGCCTGTGTTCTTGGGGCAAGCTCTTTTTGTTATAGTGGCTGCTGTCACCGCCCCACAGCCCTCCCATCTTCTAGCCACACTCTTGGGACAACCTTCCTTTCCTACCTGCTCACAGGTGCACCTGCTGAATCTCAGGAGCCGCCATGCCCTCTTCTGGCTCCCACTGCGCCCCTGCAGTGTGGCTGCTGACTCCCCCACCCTTTACTTTTCCTTTAGGGTCAATGGGCACACTCAGTGACTTCTGGGGCCAATGCAAAACTTTGCTTCTGTTTGACTTCTTGAGCTGGATGTTTCTGGTTAGTGGTTTCATTCTTCTTTGGTTTCTGTTAGACTGCGGAGCTATTCCCCAACTATTACTGAGAAAGAGACTTTATTTTAGAAGTTTCTCACTTCCTCCCACCTGTTGGTACCCAATGTTTCTCTTTCTCACTGTGCTTCACGAGGATGGGGAATGAAGTTCTTAATAGTCTCCGGGAGTGATTCTTTTAGAAGTAGATTAGGACCCAGAAAACAGGACCCACAGTTGCTTTCCAGCCTGGGTGCACACTGGGGCACACCCTGGGAGCATTAGAAACATAAATGTGCCAATGCCTACTGCTGACTTGTGTGGCCCAGGACAAGGCTTGTGCATTAGAACTGGATGATGCTGATCTATTTGATAAAACCATTCAATGGTCTCAAAGGCTGGACCCTGATCCAGCACAATTAATATCATTCAAGAGTTTATGGAAACATTCAGATTCTTGGCTTCATCTGGGTCAGCTGAACCCAAATCTTTGGGCAGAGGCTCAGAGGTTCCACAGAGAATTCTCATGTGTACAACAGCGTGCAGCCAATGCATCACAGTTTGCACAGAAAAGGAAAGGGTTAATTGGAGGCAGTGTCTCACTTGTAAATCTATGAGAGAGTTTCTCAAAGTGTGGCTCCAGATCCACAGCATCCCTGACCTGGGAATTAACAGAAAGGCCCATTCCCACACCTCTACCACCAGATCAAACCCTTGCAGGCTGCTGGGTCATCTCTGTTAAATACACAGTTCCAAACAATTCCAACACACTCTGAACTCCACTGGCACTGATAACCACCTACCTGTCTATCCTGAGACTTAGGGGCTAAGGTATGGGGGACCGTAAGGGAAGCAGTGTTCTACCACCGAGTCACACCCTGTTTTGTGGATCTGTAAGGAAAGGATGGTTGTGGATGGCTGTACAGGGGCTCACAGTTATTGCTCATAAATTGACTGACAAGCTTGGGGTTAGCGGGTACAGACCATTCTGTAGGTTGTTGCCTGAACACCATACGTAAGAGTTGGAAGGAAGATCAGTAGTTCTGGAAGTAAGACTCAATAGGCTAGGTTGCTGGAAAGTCTTGTGTGTGCACATAAGTGTTTGTTGTGTGTAGCACAGAGTTCATATTCTCTCCAGGACAGGCAAATGGATGCTGTCAAAGGCAAGGCAGTGGAGACATGGGTCAATGATCAATAATGACTCAGGGCTAGGACATGACACCAACAAGCTAGTTTAAAGGAATGACAGAGACAAACAGCAAAAAGAACAACATCTGACCCAAGTAATTTTTTTCCTAAGAGACTTGAGTTAATCATGTGGCTTAGCCTTGGGCAAATCAACCCCACTGTTCATGCAAGGACTGTCTCATGAATGAATGAAAGTGTGCACATTTTTTATTTGTATACCTTACCCTGATTCCTGTCCCATGTCACAATATGTTTTGTTTGTTCTCGTGCTTACAAATGGTGTTGCTTTGTGTGTATGCTCAGATTTGTAGAGTTTGCCAGTTTTTTGTAGTATAAAACTTTTACCAGGCAATACTGAGAACATTCTGGAAGATGGTGTCAATTTTGCTTTAAAAATGAGAATTTGGTTTTTCTGTATTTCATTATTTTCAATAAAACTCGAGTGTTTTGAACTTAAAACCAGGACTGCTTCCACGTGCTCAGGATGATCCTGTTGAATGGCTTGGAGAAGGAGCTGCTCATGTACACTGCTGTCTCCCTGGAGTTGGTGAAGCTGGCTCCAGCTCTCTGGCTCATGCATTGAAGTGCGAGACCTGACAGTCCACTTTGGGATCCCACAGACCTTGCATATTTTCACAGGAGTTCTTTCGCTCCATCTGTTTCTGCCTTGCTTGGAATTCTGGGCCAGCTCAGCTTGCTTTATAGGTGAGGCTAGTGGAATACTCAGACCAGCTGAAGGATTTTATTAATGATAGGTAATCAGGATGTCATATACATGGAGGGGTTCCTACGCTCATTAGAATCAGATTATAAGACTTTGGTGGAAACACACAAGGACCCCTTCTTTAATGCTTAGACGTCATCACGTGGTGGTTGAAGGGCAGCTGAATGAGCTCCGAGCATAAACAGCCTTTGGGTGAAATTCCTGAACGCTTGATCCTTAGAGAATCATAACTCCACAGTCATTAAAATACAGCCTGGGACCTCCTTGGCCTCAAGGTGTGATCACAAGCTCAGAGGTTGCTCCGGAGTGTGAGTCACTTCCTTTTCCTCTGTGCAGGACTTTTCTTCTCGGAGAAGCACTCTACTTTCCTGGAAAAGTCATAAAGGGCTGGACGGGGTCTGGAAGGGAAATATACATCTCTGAACTCTTGAGCTGGTGCTAAAAGATGGCTGGGATCTAAAAGATGGCTGGGATCTAAAAGATGGCTGGGATCTCTGGCATACAGCAAAATGAAAATATAAATGTAGAAACTCGCTCTTTTTAAAAAATGGATTTTGGTAAAAGGTAATGCTCTCTTTATCCGGCATTCATAGGTCTGTTTTCTCATTGTCACCCCAATGTATGCAGGTATATTTACATGTGTGTGGGTGCATGGGGAGGCCAGAGGTTGAAGTTGGGTGTCTTTATTGTTCCATGGTGATTCTGGTATCCACCAATTTGGCAAGGTTAGCTGGACCTCCAGCTCTAGGAATCTGCCCGTCTCTATCTCCCCAGAGCTGGGGTTGCAGGTGCATGCCAGCACACCTGGCTTTTTAAACGGGAATCCAAGCTCAGACCCTCGTGTTTGTGCCGCAAGTGTTTACTGGCTGAGCCATCACCCCAGCCCCGACCCCTTGTGATCTCAGCGCCTCATCATGCTGAACTGGAAATGTGTGTGTGGAGGTCTCACGGCTGTTGGAAGAGGTTCAACTCCTCTGGAGAAGGCTGGAATGCTGGGCCTTCCTGTGAAGGATGACTGTAATTTGGGAGCACAGTAGGAGCCACAAGGATAACAAGGGACTGGTCACTCAGGAAGGGCTGGGTTACCAATCTTGGTGCATAAGGCTGAAAGACTGTATGCTGAAATGGAAGGGAGCTATTGACTGGTACCAACACCGCAGGTACCAACACCGCAGGTACCAACACCGCAGGGAGCAACGTGCACGGCTGTCTCTGCAAACCTCTCCACAGGAAAATCGACTTCTCTTCTGACCATTCCCACCCCCCATTTCCTCTTTCCAGTTCACATGACTGTGAACCCCCCCCACACCCAGTGCACTCTATATGAGCACATAGGTAAGTCCCAGTTTAAGAAAACCCAGATACCAACTTGCAAATTTCAAGTTTAATGAGAATATGATTTTGAATATTATACAAGTAAAGACATTTGTTTATACAATGATTTGGATGTTGGAAAAATCAGTTTTTACCTTCTGATGCTTCTGGAAATATTTCTTTGGTGCAAAAAGGGCACACTGGCATTTTTAATGAATTCAAGTTTCTAGCCCCACATCTGCAGAGCATCTCCAGTGATCAATACCAAACTTCCATGACAAGAACACTACCCTCTCTCTCCACTGGGAACCCTCTCATAAGTAACTCAGCTCGGGACAATTCCTTGGTGCTCACGCTTAGTTGATTAGTTTCCAGGAGATGGAAAAGAATAAACATTTTGCAGGTAGAAGGACTTTGGTGTCCTTCCTTGTCATAAAGAAATCTCTGGCAACAAAAAAACAGACTGAGATTGGACAAGGACTGGTTGAGGCAGTCGGACCCCATTAGTAGCAGAGCAGGTAGGTACCAGGTCCTCTTGCCTTGCAGGCTAATAAACATTTCCTGACTTCGTTCTTTGCTCCACTAAATAACTGAAGGGGGTGACTGTAAGTTCCCCCTAAAGAGAGTTCCCAAAGGGTCATCTGTGGTGGGTGTTTAGTCTAAACTAACAAGGCTTTGATGAGTACTGTGGATCTTAGCAAGGGTGGTGGGGTGGGCAGTGTCCCAACTGGTGACCACGTGCACATCAGATAGAAGGGAGGGTGCAAACTGTGTGCTGGAGGCTGCATTTATGTGACATGCTTTCGAGAAAGGGCAGTTTAGGAGACGTCATAGGCCTGATACTTCGTTATTGTTGACGCCCTTCTGTTTTTCTCCTGGGACAGGAAGTAGATGCGGTTGGCCTCTGGGTAGGTGACTTTGCTGAGCGGGAGCTTGTAGATGGCAGGATTGTTGGTTGTCAAGAGAAGAAAGGTGAGCGCTGAGAGGCAGAAGGGCCAGGTGCAGGGTGGTAATCCAAACTGGAGGGGGAGGAGATAAGAGAAATTTCTGTTACATCAGATGTGAATGCTTGTTTAAATAGCCTTTATCAGGTAGAGGAAGGGCTGATCAATCAGTGAGGGTGTCACTTAACTGATAGCCAATATAAACAAAACCAGGCCGTTAGTTTATTCTGTGACAGGTTAAACACACACCTTCCAAAATACAGTCATTGGAACTCTAAAGGTGTTAAATGTGTTTTTATGTACAAGACTTGTTTTGTCTTGGGGAACCTGGTGAGTCTATGCTTACAGTCCCAGGAACTATGGACGCTGTATGCCTTCTTCAACCAGTCCCCTTTGAAGGGATATGTTCAGCATCCATTTTGTAGCTAAAGACCTAGTTGTGATTGATTGGCTTAGAGATAGGCACCCGGTTCAAAATAGGCACATGGCGTGAGCCAATAGACTCCCTTTTTTGAGAATGTGAATTGAAAGGAACAGAGACAGTGTCAATAGTGCTCTGGACCTGAAAGGACTGGAGAGGAGCCAAGCAGTGGTAGCTGGGGATTTAGAAGCTGTGTGAATAGAAGTCCTTTGTAGAGAGACCTTAGAAATGAGCATACAGGGAGAGAAGCCGAGGAGTGCTGGGTCTGTCCTTGGGGCTAGAGGTGACCGTTAGCCACCTCTCTCCTCAAGGGTTCGCCTACCGTCCTGTTCATTCTCACCACATTGGCCTGGCCTTTATTCCCTGAGATGCCCTGCACTATTTTAACACTTTCCCCCATTCTTCCACTGAGACAGCCGAGTGAATTGTTTACAGAGAGCCTACAGATCCAATTATGAGGCAGATCAAACCATCCTTCCAACATCCCAGCATTTTACTATAACCAGTAGAGGGCTCAGCTGGTGCCAGGGGGTCACGCTGCTGGTCGTGTGGAAGTCCAAAGACCACACTGTTAACAAGATGTGGAAGTGCCGGAATAATACCAGATCGAGGCTGGAAGGGATACATATTCATGAGTGACGGATTCCACTCAACAAGTCTTCCCAAAGCTCCAATAAGATGCAATAAAGTGTTTTGGGAAGCATTCATAGAAGCCCCATGGTAGACAAACCTCAGTTCTGATTACCTTGTTATGGATTTTGAATCTTTTGGAGACCTTTTTCCCTCAACAGTGTACTGCTTCTACTCAGAGACTTGTTGCTTAGCGCATGCCAAGTATCCCATAAATGGTCCTCACAGGGCACAGCCATCATTATCAAGCAGATAACAGCACTGCCAAAGGCTAGGACTTGCATACACATATTCTGGTTAGAAAGACAAAGAATAATGGCTTCTGGGGCCTTTCCAATGAGTCATTGAATGGTTTTATAAATGTAGTTCAATGCTTTCATATTGTGATCCTCAATGAAGTTGGAAATTTCTCCTAAGTTAAGTTGTAGCTTTTTTTTTAAAATCTGTCAAATCATCACCATCACAGTAATTTTATTTTATTTGGGGAAATGTCTACATGGAATGGCCTAATCTATACGCTCTCAGCACCCGGAGGAAGATCATTTAGCACTGTGCATACCTAGATCTAGGAACAAAAGCTTCCTGCATCTCTTCTAGTGCCTTGCCCAAGATAGGCACTTGGCATACTCATTGAACGACAGATCAGGTAAATTGTTGGTGCCAGAACTGATGACAAAAGCCTAGGATGGATGAGGCCCCAAGAGGCCATAATCCAGCTTCTTGTCTCCCCCCNCGGTGTTTCTGAGGTCCTCTCTGCTCGGTTCTATCATTCCCTGCTGTGTGTGCTCACTCCTTCAGGGCTCCATCCCCTCATTATCGCTTTCTTCCATTTTCTCCTTTGTCATAAAACTCCAGGATTAAAATATGGGTATGGAAGGGCCCTGCTCTTGTGCAGGCCTGGGCTAAGCTGGAAGTGGACTGATGGGGACTGAAGTCGCAAATGCTGTGTGTCAAGTGTTGTTGTGAACAGGCAAATGGATGGAGCTAGAAAACATCATACTGAGTGAGGCAACCCAGACCCCAAAAGACAATTATCATATGGTCTCACTCATAAGTGGTTCTTAAACATAAAGCAAAGAAAACCAGCCTACAAACCACAANGTAAATTGGGAGCATGGGGACCATGGGAGAGGGTTGAAGGGGAGGGGAGAAGAAGGGAGGGAGCAGAGAAAAATGTAGAGCTTGGTAAAATCAATTTAAAAAAGAATAAAAAAAGTGTAGTGAAGGCACAGCCAGCATGTGATGAGAAGCAGAGGGGGACTCAGTCCGCTGGGAGAGATGGCATAGTTTCGTGTCAGAAAAGGCCAACTTGGAGGCTTAGAAAACAGCATCCCATGCTAAGTGCTACCCTCTCTTTCACTGAAGGTGAAAAAGGAATCTAGGCAGGCATTGTATGGAATATCTATCTATTCCATCTGCAGATGTTGGATCTACGACTTTTCCTGCTTGTATAACTGGCCTGGCAGAACTGAATATATTCTAAAGAGACACTTATGTCTCCCATTCTGCTGGGATATTAAAACAAAAAAGGACCTCAAGAAATGGAAATTTCCCTAGGAATCTCATGCTGAAAAAGATGCCAGGCCTGGGGATGGGGGTGGTGCCTTGTCTTCAGGAAAGAGATTTACAGTGTGTTGGGCCACCTTATGAGAGGAGGCCAGCTTGCACACAGTGACGGGTCAGTAGTTGGGAGGAGCGCACCTTGCCTGGGACTGCGTGGATGTATGTACCTCTTGACCTCTATTGAGACTCCCATCTCACCTCGGGACCCCCCAAAAGATGGACCTGAGCGAGTGCCATTGAATCTTTTTCCCCTCTCCCCACCATGGCCACATTGAACACATTTCTTTTCCTTGGTTTTTACTATTAATTTGATTGTTTTAAATTCACTTCTCAAGAATGGGTGGCTGAACTTGACTTCTTGGGATACAGACCCTTACTCCACGTTGAGCAACCCTTACCCGTGAGCAGTTTCCCTTGTACTCTTAGCTTAGGTGGGGTGGGGTGCAGCCATTTGTTCGGTAAGCCCTGGGCACTCTGTGGGGGGCCTGGGCAGCTCCTGCTTTGCTCGCCACCCTAAACTGGGCCCAAGGCAAAGAAGAGGTTCTGGGACAATGTGTGCCCATAAACTCTTGAGCTTAAGTCTCTTTGGATGAGGAGATCGCAGCTCTCTCTGTTCTCTGAAACCATTGCCAATATCCCTGGCCGTGAATATACTAGTTGCTATGGGATAAAGGTGTACACTGTCCACAATCCTGGTGGGTAGATAATTTACATACAGATGCAAGTTAAATGATAAAGATTTAAAAATCAGTTCTATAGGATGGTAGACTGTAATGCAGTTATATTTGAAAGATTTACTCTATAAAGGGCTCCACTGGCCACCGGTGATGGGTTTGGTCCACCCAAAGTTGACATATAAGCTTTTGAGACCTAGTTCCTTCCGGTGAGTATTAAGGTGGGTATCAGGATGTGAGCCAATGGGCAGAGGGATTTGATGGAGTGTTTGAGAAGTGGGGTCAGGGCATGTGGCTTACAGCCCACATGACTTACCACAGACTGCACGTTAGCCAGGGCGGCACCAAGATAGGCTGAGAACAGCGCTGGGGAAAAAGAACCAACCGTAAACAGCTCAGTAAAGATCCAACAGCAGCTCAGCCTACTGTACTTGCACCCTCTTGGTTGATGCTATGTCTCAAACGCTATCTCTTGCACACACCGAGTCAGTCGCACTTCCTCTGCCTTGCAGCTTTGAAAGCGTGAAATTCCACAGAAATGCCAGCGTGGCTAAGGGAGCAGATGCACTTCATTAGAAAGGGCCAGCATTCAGCTGTGACAGTTCCCTTGGGTCCCGCCATCACGCCTTCCAGTAAAGGAACATTTAATAGCATAAACCATAAATGAAAGTTGAACAATAAAGCAAAAGCACGTGAGTCTCAGAACTCCCTGTTGGACTATTCCATCAGGAGCTATTAGCATAACAAGGGTTTCTAAGGAGAAAGGGCGTCCTGTAAGTTTGGGGGAGACCAAACCTCCTACCGCCTTGTGTTTTAGTCTGGGTGGAGAAGGCCATGAACAGGTTGTATGCTGGGAAGAACCAAGCACTGAAAGAAGATGGAAGGCAAGAAAGTGGGCCAACAAAATTGGGCTTGGCTTTTGGGCCTATTTTCCAAAGAGGGCATTCCAATTGTCCCTAAAATATTAGAGTTACTATATGTCTAGCCAGGGACAACACCAACCATATCCTTCAGCATTCCTTATAGGTAAGAAGTATTATATTATTGTCTTGATTACACACACCACCACCACCACCACCACCACCAACAACAACAACAACAACAACAATGAATGATAAATCCTCTCAGAGGACTTGGAGACCCCAGCATCCTTCCCTTGACTACAGATAAGCAGACCTGAATCTCCCATGCTCTTCCTAGATGTTAGCACTGTTCTTGCATTGGTTATTCACCTGATTTCATTTTGACCACAGTCCTACAACTGCTTGTGTCAGACATCAAGGTGTGGTGACTTCCAGGAACTGTGTTTGACGGGACAGAGCCCTGACCAGCTGGTCCCTAGGGTGTGCTCTTAACCGCTGTGAGCTGCAGCTCCTCAGGATATTAGGCAGTTAGAAAGATGAGAGGGGTCAACCCAAGTACCACAGACACCCCAGAATTTGAGGGGGGAAGTAAGATCCACAGGGCTTTACTAGGCTTGGTCTGTGAAGAGCAGGGGCTCAGAGAGTGGCTTTTCCTGAACCCAGACCTACCTGACTGCCCCACCGTCCCTGGGGGCAAAAGTCAAAGGATTAATTCCTGTGCTCCCTTGGCCTCACTGTTATCTCATTTTTGAATCAAACTTGATCTCTTATATCAAGAAGACCTCCACAAAGCCTTGCGTGTGCTCATGTGTGGTCCCAGAACTATAGAACAGTGGTGGCCATAAAATAATTAGAAAGGTATTTCCAAACTATCTGAAATGATCAAATATATGACTATATATGGTTCAGAAAACTTCTTTATCCCAGAAAACATATTCTGGAATTTTTTATTGTAAACTTATTTTTTAAAACCTTATTTGTAACATTTCAGCATCCATGGCTGTACTGAAAGAGACACTCCATTTTAAATATTTTGGTCAAAGGGTTTTTTTTCCCATTCATAGAACATGAAAGATGTTCCAGGTTGAGAATATATAAATCCAGTGAGTTATGACTGTCATCCTAACTTCCTGTGATGCTGAAGAAATAGGCAAGAGGCGCACAGTCATCTGAAAGGTGCACGGTCAGTGGCTGATATTCAGCTCTGGTCACTGTGTGTGGTGTGTGTTGCCCAGTTCTGCACAGAACGGTTAACATCAGGGAGCTGCTCTCCCAGCTCCATCACCAGCCAGGAGAGCTGCAACCCCAGGAGACAGCCCTGAGCATCAACGAAAAACTATCACCTAAGAACACCTGCCTCTGAGTGGCCAAACATCATGTACACAGTGGATGCAGTTGAAGACGCAGACCACAGTGCCAACCAATAGCTTTTATAAAGCAAACAATTGCCCTATCGTCTTCTGGGAGTGGCAGGACTGTCACGAGTGGTTTTCTTTAGCGAAGGTCCACACGGGCCTTCCCTGTGCTCGGGAGGGTATTCTGGGAGCGGTACCTACCACAGGCAATGGCAAGCAGGTGGGTCTGCCAGGTAATGACGTAGAACATGCCTCCGATGGCGATGCAGGCCAGAGTGCTGTTGAAGCCGCACAGGCCGAAGTAGATGGAGTCAAACGGTGTGGCGATGCTGAGTGCTGAGGGAAGGAGAGCACCGGAACTGAGTGAGGTCCCTCCTGAGACACACCTGCCAGGTGTACTCACACCTAACCCAATCTTCAAGCCAGAATCAGCTACCAGAATCATAGGGAGGTATTCACAGAGAGGAATTTCAGCTTTTCAGTGAAAATACATGTAAAGGAAATAAGTAGGCAGGACCACAGAAAAGTAGTGGCTAAGCTGTTATGAGCTGAAGAGATCCTTGGAGTAAGGACTCTGAGTTCTGATTTAAACAGCACAGAGTATGTCCTTTGCCACACACATAAAAATCTTAGTTGTAAACAACAGAGTCCCAATTTTTGTCATTGGATATCACTCAAACATCCTTGGAAAAATCTCTCCCAGACTTTAAATTTATGCTGAGTGATGTAGGAGGGTCATCTGTCTATCTGCTGCTTTCATTGGTTAATTAATAAAGAAAACTGCTTGGCCTGATAG
>LOJH01060913.1:0-11062 GCA_001685095.1 Ellobius talpinus
ATTGTCACTATTATTTAGGTTTTCTTTTCTATGTTATATACTATTTAGTAATGAGATACCTTTTAAAAATTATTAAGAACATATTCCAAAGTCTTCTACTTTAGAATAATCCCCTCAGGGTAATCCATCCATACACTGAACACTTAGGAGAATGCAGTGCAGAAATAATGGACCTAGAAGGCTTGGAACACTCTCATTGTCAATCAAGTTTCTGACAAAAAACAGATGTTGTATTCAAATGGGAGACTGAAGAGAATTTAATGCAGAGATACTTTTCAGTAGGTAGCCAAGGTTAAGGGAGCAGGAAATGATGAGGCAGCAATGAGGGAAGGGTCAGCCAGCCACAGTCTGTACCAGAGTCCACAGGGAGAACTGTAGGTAGAAAAGAGGGGTTGTTCTCCAACAATTACCATTTTAGGCAGAAACACACAGTCAAGGTTAAGCCTCAGTCAACACTGATATAAAGAGAAAATAAATACGAGGATCTTGTTCCTTTCTTCTCTAATCTCCTAGCACTGTCCTTACTATCCAAGCAAAGTTGGAAGCCAGGGAACAGGGGATCCTGGTGATATTGACTGGCAGGATTAGCCCCCTTAGGTGACTGCTGGCTGAATAAATAAATGTATAGTGGGGGGAAAGAGAACAAATACAGCACCCATCCTAAAAATAGTCAGTTCTCTGTTTTCATTGAATTCGAAGTTTGTCCAAAAATCTACCTGATCTCCTACATTGGTCACACCATTAACACACTTGAGATTATTTAGCATTCAAATGTGCTATGTGAGTAGGAAGAGATAAGAAAATGACACATTTTAAACACACATGCTTATCAATAAGCCCTTTTCAGCAAGAGTTCTTTGTTTTGTACATATTTTTTTTCAGGCAAAAACTGGTTGAAATAAAGAATATGCCAAATACCCATTTATAAATTTCATTTAATCAAGAATGATGTTTAGCACCAGGGAGAAAGCTCAGAGCATAACATGTTTTCCTTGTAAGCAGGAGGATCTGAATTCAATTCCCAGAACTCAGTTGGATAGCCAGGTTTGGTGGAACATGATTCCAATCCCAGCACTGGAATGACAGCAGCAGATACCAAGGCATGCTGGCCAGCCAGCTTAGCTTACTCACTGAGCTCGGAGCCACTGGGTCACAGTAAGGTTTAAAGTGTCTAGGGACCACATTTGAGAAAAGACAAATTAACTGAATATTATTGCAACAAATTAAATCAAAATCAGTATACAGATATTTTGCATTGTACCTTACTTTGTTAACAAAAGCAAACATGGGCCTGCTGAGAGGGCTCAGAGGTTAAAATCAACTGATTTTACAAAGTCTAACAACCTGAGTTTAATCCTGAGAACCCATATAGTGGATGTATAGAACTTACTTGTCAAGTTTACTTTAACCTTCTCACATAAGCCAGGGAATACACACACACATACACACACACACACACACACACACACACACACACACAGAGCATGAAATGCCCTGTTATGGTGTAGCCTGAGCCTGACAGCAAATAATAACTACCTAATTTTGATTTTTTTCTGTCCTCAGACTGTGAAATTAATTAAACCTTTCTTCATAAAATACAGTGACTCATGCCTTTTGAGGTAGTGTTACATAAAGACTACGACTATAAAAAAATAAATTCCTTATAAGGAGCTAGAGAGATGACGGTAGGTAAAGGTACTGGCTGCCCAAGGCTGATTGACGTGCATTTGATCACAGAAAAACCATAGAGAAAGGAGACGACCCGTTACTGAACGTTGTGCTCTGATCTAGAACACACACACACAACATATGAGCTCTAGCACATACATGCCCTCCCTGCAATTAAAACATATAGCTTCTATAAAAAATATGGTGACCTTGTTGTGCGATTTAGTCAGGGATTCTTAAGTGCACAAGTAGACTGTGTTCTTGTAAATAGGCCCTGTAAATTCAGGAGCACTACCGAGGCTTTTACCCTCCCTAAGGCACCTCTATTACAGTGAGCGGTGCCTGCAATCCTGGCATTAAGAGTTTATTCATTTAGATTAAGATTCTCTTGCAATTACAATTGGCAGTGTAAGCTAATGTTTAATTTTCATGTCGTCTTAAAATATTTTATAGGAGATGTTGCTTGCTGCAAACCACAATAATAAAGAAACAAGTGATCTCATGCAAGGGAGGCAGACCCCAGCTGAAGGACAAAGACAATCGCCGGCACAACAAGGGCTGTGTGATGAATAGTAATGGACAGCAGACTTCCTCTACAATACAGTTTTCAACAAAATCAATTCTTGTTGGAGCAATGAGTGAAATGGTGACACTTTGAAATCCATGGCTTGCCAAGTACTGTCAAGTGTATTATTACCGCAAGCCTAATATCTGAGCATATTCACCCCCAGGCATCAACTAATCTTTGCTTAAATGTACCATAGTCAATTCTGGCTATGCAAAAGGGAATGAAGAGACATAGGAAATGGTCTCAGTAAATTAAACTGAATTGTCACCCACACTTAGCCTCTGCCATGGCATCATGATTCATATTGTCATGGCAACAAATATTTTAAGAAGAGCAAGGATCAAACTGATATTCCTCTTCATTTTGATTAACCAGGAGACACTGTAGAAAAGAAAAAATGTGAAATTTGATACAGTTTTAATTCCCACATTAGGGTTTTATAATTTTTCTTAGAGATTTGCACTTTCTGATGCAGTCAGTTTTAGCAACAGTAAAACTTTTTTTCTCTTAATACATCCTGTAATAGGAAAGTGATTTGCCCAGATTAAAAGAAACAAAATAATATGACAGTTTCTCTGACCTCAGAAAATTCACTATCTATTATGAACAACTTATATTTGTTCAGGTAATTATAATACAATACATATTCTAAAATCTGTATACAAATTTCTAAGAAAGCAAATCAGGGCATATTGTTAATCTTATTTGCAAAGTTAAAGAGGATGAAAAAAGATAAGAGCTTTTTAAACTGATTATCTATACACCTTATAAATAATTTGAGATCTGTTTTTTCACTGCTTCATTCAAATAATTTTAGTAGAGTATCGGTGAAGGTTTATGTTTTCTCATACATAAAGTGTTACTAAGAAGCAAAGTTAATTGCATCATTAACAACAAAAACAAAACTCAGATCTTTGCACACATCATGAATAAACTAAACAGTGAGGTGTGTGGCAAGTTTCAGGTATAAATTCGTTTTTCTGCTTCACTCCAGAAGTTGTATTACATAGAGAATAGAAATGAGAATATTCTTGTAAGCATCCAGATAAAAGAGCACCTGTGATGGGCTGGCAATCAAAACAAACCAGCAAATTCTGATGACTTCAGGTTTGGTAAGCCTTGGAAGTAAGTCAAAGACTGTCTTTGCTGGCCTAAGACTTTTTGATTAAGAAAACTGCCTATAAGGACTTCACCATAAAACATACAAGCTTCTAAATCTATTTTCTATAACACGTTTCTATCCTTAATACAAAACAAACAAAAGTGATTGTTTCCCCTTAGTCTTCTTAATGATAAATGATTGGTCATTTGAACACAAACCTTCCTTACATTAAAAACTTTGTGACTGGAAGTCAGACTGCTAAAACATGAACACAGCAGAGTATTGGCAGATGCCAACCAGCGTAATAGTTCAAAACAATTTTTTGTTCTGTAAATCTTCTGAATGTCTTTTAGTTTTTTTATCTAATTTCAGAAAAAATCCATTTTGGTTGACAATGTTATAAGCTGCATAAAATGCATGCTTTACTCAAATTCCACAAAGGTTTTGAAAATTGCTTTTTTAACCAAGTTCTACACAATGTTGGTTTCATTTCTCTCACCTTATTTCTCTGAAATTCAGGTCTGCAGTTCATTTTCTCGTTTATAATCCCTCCTTAATGTGTACACACTCCCATCTCACACTCACACAATCTTTATTTTTATCTCTTTTGCTGAGTTTCTGGAAGAGTTTCATTAGTAGTTTTTATAATAGCACAAGATTTCATTGTTTGACATATATTTTTTTTGATGTTCATGTGGGAAATTTTGGGGGATATTCAGAGGAGGATGCTGATCAAAGATTAGAAACTTGTAGTTATATATGATCAAGCCAAGAGAATCCAATATACAATAAATTGTGTGTGTCAGTTTCTTTATTATAACACTGTATTCATAAGTCAAACATCATGTTGTATACCCTGAATATGTAAGGTCGTTAATTGACAAGTATGTAAAATTAAGAAGTCTCTTCTCCTTGTTCTCATCACAGAAGTAAAACATCATGGAGTTCCAGGGATATGCTCCTCTTGAAACAGGATTTGGGTGGTGAAGTTTGAAATAAACAAATGTGGCTATTTTGTGTACTTGTTCTGTATATTGCTTTCAAGGCTATGAAAATGGGTATTCCTACCTTCCTTCATCCAGTTAGACATATTTTCAGCCATTGTAAGATCAATGCTACCATTAAAGCAATCCTTATTCATACTGAAGGAGCAAGAAGGCACTGATGATACGATGCTGATGCTGAAATAAAAAACTACTTATCTCTTTTAGTCAAGATCATCCATGACAACATTGAAAATGTGAAGGAACTCTCACCAATAGTCCACGCCACCACTGTCATCAAGAAGACTGTGAATAAATTTTCTGGAGTATTATAATGTGATGATTACTGGTCATCCAGAACATCATTTATTATCCCTCTTTTGCTTCTATAGTTATGAAGGAGAGGTTCAGTGGTGTCTTCTGTGTGCTTCGTCCACACAACAATTACAGATCTGACCTGGAAAATGATGTAGAACTTTAATCACTTCCACACTGTGCTGAAACAGCCATAATAGAACCCTCTGAAAGGCATATGCTAAAATCCCAAATACTCTTGTAACTTTAAAAGTGACTCTCTCCCTTTTCTTGTGGGATAATCATTTTGTGCACTGTGAAGATGTGTCTCTGACAAAGTAGCTTCTGATAACTTTAATAAAGAACAGAACAGCCAATAGGTAAGCAGGAGAGGATAGGTGGAAATACAAGGGGAAAAGAAGAAACTGGAGAAACAGCCCTGAGACTGGATGAGACATGATAAATCATGTTGGCTCCAGAATCCTCATGACTTATTTTTATGAGAGGATACATTTATTTACTTATTTTAAAAAGTATCTTTTCTAATTTTACATACCAATACCAGTTCCTACTCCCTCTCCTCCTCCCGTTCCCTGCACCTTTCCCCCAACCCCCTTCCACACCCATGGGAAGCCTCATGACTTATTTTACATGTCATCCTTTCATATGGCATAGATGAAGATTTATAATACAGTTTGGTTAGGCAGTCCAAACGGACTTAGAAAATTGGCAGATGTCTTTTACCTGCTCAAACATAGAACAGAAAATGATGGTTAGCTGATTTGTGCAAAACCTCACATTTCATACTTGTGTTATATGTATGTGACATTTAAAAGTTTGTATGTTTTCAGAACAAAAGAAACAGACCTCACTGAAGACAAGTAGCCCAGATGACCTAACCTCTCAGAATGTCTTTGTTGTAGTTTCTTAAAAACTCTGCATCCAGAACAACAAAAAATGGTTAGCTTAAATGACCATATCCAGTCTCACAAACTATCATAACCAGAACATTGGATAAATCTTTCATTTTCCCATCACACAGAGTCTGCTTAGCAAATAATGCCGCAAGATCTCTCAGGACTTTACCATTATTTCAATTTTCTCAAGATCCCATAAAGATGCTGTCACCCTCAGAAAACAAGAAGCAATTTTAAGAACACAATACTTATGTTTCTAAGAGGTGGGCTTTGGTTGTCCAGTGGATTATGAATATTTGTCATCATTTAGGGGATTAGTTGGAAGATAACATTGGCCATGGCCAGGAAGAAAACTACACAAGGGAGGTTAGACTCAGGGATCTTTGTCTGAAAATAAGACAGGGATGATAGATAAAAGGGTAGATTATTGAATCTTCAAAAAGCCACCACTAGTCTCAAATATTTACATTGGTGTGGATTTTTGTATATTAATACAAATTTAATTACGACTAAATAACATCATTTAGTGGGTTTAGTGGTAAGTTGTGGTTGGCCATGGTCAGAAATGAAACTATGCAAGGGAGGTTAGATTGAAGGATCTTTCTCTGAAAAGAAAAATAGAAATTATAGGATTAAGGTGTCAATTATAGAATCTGCTATAAAGCAACTACTAGTCTCAAATATTTGCATTGGTATGAACTTTTATATATTAATACAAACTGCTGAACTTTGCCAAGAAAAAGTAGGCCAGTCTTTCAAAATCTTGCATCATAGAAATATTCTAGGCCTGTAGACCAAAGATGGATGCCCCAACACTGCAGAGGAACATTGGGTGACTGTCCTGGCAGCCAGCTTCTCTGTTATCTTTACAGTTTTGGAAGTTTCTTGCTTTGTACTTTCTGTTTACTCAAGTATTTTTTTTTCCTTTTCAGGTCTCAGGTGGGGTGGAAGACTAGATAGTTATACTTTTATAGTTTTCTTTGCTATAAAATTCAAAAAAGAAACTCACAAGAAAGATGTAAAGTTTATAAAATTTGAGAGGCTTAAGGGTTTTTTGTCTAAGAATATGTTTTAAGGTTTAAATGGATAATTTTAGGCTGGTAATACAAGTTATGATAGCAAGTGGTTTACGTATAAAATTTTGAGCTCACCAAATTAGGATAGAAAATAAAATACTTTCTCTGAATTTGTCAAATACAAATGAAAATATAATTCTTATCTGATAATTGTTCTCATTGTATAGAATTTTAATATTTTAGAGTTAAAGCCTTTCCTTTTTTTAGACAAAATGATAGAAATGTGAGGTAATGATTTTTGCACTGTGAAGATTTGTCTCTGGTAAAGTCCCTTCTGATTGGTTCAATAAAGAGCTGAAAGTTCAACAGCTAAGCAGGAGAGGACAGGCAGGACTTCCAGATAGAGAGAGGAACTCAGGGGAAGAATATGAGTGGTGGGAAGTTCGTCAGTAAGATGTGGAGGAAGTAGGATGTAGAGAGGAGAGGTAACATGCCACACGGCAAAATGTTCATTAGTATAAATGGGTTGCTTTAAGTTATAAGAGCTAGTTGGGGAAAAGCCTAAGTGAGCTAAGGACAAGTTTTCATAGTAAATGGAAAGCCTCCATGTCAGTATTTGGTAGCTGGCAGCCTAAAGACGGTCCAACTGGACTCCATTGCTATTGAGCCTTACATTTTCTTCAGTGACCACTTTATCAGACTCATTTGCTGCCATGATGGTGAATTTGTCATAAGAGTATGGATGTGAGTCTTCTGGAACATATAACTTCTAAGGTGTTATGGCATTACTAGCCTACTGGTTACAAGGAAAACGTGTGAAAAAGAGAGACCCTCTTACCCTGAAACAATTCCCCTTGATTCAGTTTCAATACTGCAAGGATCTTCCCTCCTCTTAATTTCCATATCAGGCCTCTGGAAGACTGTAAAGGTTTAGAGATCTCTATGTCTGACATCACATCATTCAAGTCCACTGTAACCAGACAAGAAAGATAGTAACATAAAATGAGAAAATGACAGTCATAAATGGAAAATATAAACAATTAGAATCCTCATTAAAAATAAAGGGAATTAATGAAGCTTTAGGAGTCAAAATGAGGAAATGGTTTTGTGTGATCTAATTCTGTAAGATACATAAAGAAAAACTTTCTAAGATTTATAGTGCTGAACAAACTTTTTTCATGAACCCAATTTTACAATGTATTCAGACATTGCTAAATTTTGCAGACTCCACAAGAATCTTTGCAGAATTTCAGTAAATATGTCACTTAAATAATTACTTCATGTATAGTATACACGTCATCATATTCATTTGCCATTTTCATGGTGGCTTGTCTTTTCTACATTTTATTATTCATTTATGATAGCTATTACAGGCCTTTCAGATTCCATCTTGCTCTCTAGAGGAGTATTTATGACTGTTATAGGGCTCTTATGAGAAGACCCAAAGATAGTTAGTGAAGAAACTCCGTGAAATACTGTATTAATACAGGGATAGGCTCACACTAAAAAATCTCAAGTTGTTTCAGATTCCCCCTTGATGAAGATTAAAAGACAAGCTGTGCCTGGTGAGGTTTCCTTTTCACCCAAGAGAACTGAGTTATTTTTGACAAGGAAGTTTAAAAGCATAAATTATCACATTTCTGCTCATAGAGCTCTTTTGGAAAGGTCACCAGAAGGAAGTAAGATGTGATTTAGAATGTACAGTCTATACTAACAGGTTTGTGAACATTGTTTACAAACCCTTTGCAGACATGCCTGCAGAATGTCCCAGTGTAGAAATGTGAAAAACAATATCACTCCCAAGTCAAAAGAAAAAACGAAATTCAATTAGTATCACATGTTTTTCTCAGAAAATTTAGAATGTAGAGACGTCAGTATATGTTCACCACATATATTTACTCTTGCATCCTCAGCAGCTAGTAGAGCGCCTGGCACATATCAAGACTTCAATCAATGCTTGATCAATGACTACATGAAGTTTGCTAAAGTTTCTTATTGATTTACAAGTAATTATCATTTTTTCTCTACAAAGAGCATTATTTTATTTTTCTTGTCAAAAAATAAATGTTCAAGTACGAGATTCTCAAAATATTTTAAGAGCAAATTATTTTTCTCATCATACAGCGGTATATATTTTAATCTCCCGAAATCATTTACAATAACTTCTGATAATTTAATTTGTATTGGTTGACTTTTCCTGGGAAGACTGAAAGCAATGTGTGTATGCCTTAGATAGAGAAAGCAGGTACAAGACAAAAGTTAGAACTACACTTTTCCAGCACAGGTGCACCAGCTAAGAAGTGTATTGGAGTTACTATCAGAATCATGAACAATTCAAGAACCATAACTGGCATATATGAACCATAATTGGCATATATGAACCATAAATGGCATATATGAAGCTACACCCGTGAATTCTCACTTTGTTGATTATTTACCTCCTTTATAATCTTTGCGAGCATCTACTAAAGGGTTATTTTATTCTATAATTTATTGCAGTTTATTATATGTATGAGCCTTTTGTTTTCATGTGTGTACATACAATGTGTGCTGAACGGCTGTCCAAGAAGGTCAAAAGGCATTGAAGTCCTGGTAACTGATGATTGTGAGCTGCTTTACGGGTGCTGGGAATTGAATTTGAAGCGCAGAGGGTATGCTTTTAACTGCTAAGCCCACACTGTAGGATTCTTGAGTCTTTTGAACACCAGGAACCTTCTGAATGTCTTCAATCTTGTGACCCTTTTGCCTTCTGTGTCCCTTCATGCAGGGATGTTAACAGACCTCATATCACTAGAGTTCCTGTGGGTGATCGTAACTGCTGTGTTTCAAAACAGTAATGGCCATGTTCAACCTGAAGGTAACAGGTTAAAAAGATTTATTTTAACTAAAATAATTAAACATTTTATTTTATTCACACATTAATAAAGTTACGCTTTTGAAGTAATATCTTCTCATAATGTTAGTAACTGTTTATAAGGCTTGAATTTAAAAGTGAACTTAATTCTAGGACTTTGTTTTGCAGAATTATTAATAAGTAGAATGCATATTTTATCAAACAAATTGAAACAACCTATAGGGAACATCAATAAAGATAGGAGGTAAGTTTCAATTTTCACTAAAGTAATAACATTTGCCTACTGTTTTTTAATCTGACATTTTTATTTTGAACAGCTACAAATATGGGATAAGCCTGCATCAGGATAACTGAGCTTTATATGGAATCTGATGCTAAAGTAAAATGGATCACATTGTCACGAAAAGAATGGCAACAATCACTGCTGACTACTTTAAACAGCTCTTGAATAATTCAAATATAATAGGAAGCAAACAAGGAGAAAAGCACATTGTATGTAAGAAAAAGACTAACTATCAAAAAAAAAGTCTGGTGTAACTACTTTCAAGTAATGTACGAAATGTAATCTGAGTCAGGCTGGGGAGCACAGAGGTGAACTGCAGTATTTCACCTCCTCCTCCTCTCTTTCAAATCCATCCTCTGGCTCTCATCCCAAGATTAGTACCAGACAACTGCTGCATTCTCCTTTGCTCTCCCATTCCCACATCCTAAGTGGATCACACAGATCTCCTCCAAATATCCATCCCGCTACTCATCACTTTATCCCAGACCCAAATTCCAGAAGGAATTCTATGGAAAGCAGCCAGCTGTTCTGGCCAGGATTAGGTGGCCTTACTGCAGAAAATATTTTTCCCTCTCTCTTTTCCTCCAGGTTCATTCTGCAGCAGGCCACCTACTATGGTCTCCTCTGCCTCTTTATCTCGATTTCCAGGGCAAGACATTTCCTCCAAAATTCTTCCTCACTTATTCAGTTATTTCAGGCCTGATCCCCTCCAATCTCTAGCAGAAACTCCCTGGGAACCTACTTTTCAGGCTTGCCAGAGAAGCAAGTAAGCCAGCCTTGCAAGTAGCAGAGCTTCAGTTCTTTGCTTTCCCTCCTTTCCTCCATATCCTGTCACCCAGTCCTATGCCCAGCTCTGTAACAGAACACCTATTGTGGCATCTTCTCACCCTCTGCCTGAATTCCTAGTGAATTAAGCACAGCCTTGTAAAACACTCTGCTCTCTTCTCTTCTGCAGACTTAAAAGCATCCTTCCCCCAGCCTGTCCACATTTCTAATTATCAGCTCTTAATACCTAGAAACATTTCCTGGGAAGTGCAAAGGCCTCACCTAACAAGATCGCAAAAGAAATGACAGGTGGAATGGTAAAAATAAAATGGCACTGTTCCCTGAGTAGCCTGCAGGCCACGAGGGGCAGCGGGTCCTAGGCTGGGAGCCTTGTAGCAGATAAGAAACAGAGACTGATAGACATGCACTGCAGAGTGAAGTTGGATATTTATTTAGTGGGTAATGGAGGAGAAAGGGGGAAAGGAGAAGGGAGAAGAGCAGAGAGGCAGAGATGGAGAGAGAAAGAGAAACAAAGAGGGGGAAGAGAGGAGCCAGGGCAGCAGCTACCTCTTAGGAAAGAGACTATAAAGGAAGGGTCTCAGGCTGGAGGCA
>LOJH01060914.1:0-11062 GCA_001685095.1 Ellobius talpinus
TCCTCCTCCTCCTGGATGAGGCCTGCTCCAGCATCCCTGGTTAAGCTCTATATTTAAGAATCCTAACAGGAAAATCCTATGTTTGGCTATTTTCTGGGCTTTTCATCCACCCCAGTTTCAATCCTCTCCAATCTTCCCTTCTCCCCTCCTCCCATGCTGCCTGGTGTTATGATGCCACAATCCAGTCTCTGTGACTTGGGGAGACGTTTCCATGGTGATGAGCAATGATGTCATAAAGGAGGGATTGTTGCAGGGTTGAATGAAATCTGGCACCAGATGGACCTGCCTCCTAACACAAGAGGAGAGGAAAATGATGCATGTGGGCACATCCAGAAAATGGGAAACCAAATCACTCAGTGGATGGCAAGGAAGGATCAGAGGGACAGAAAGGCCCAGTCCTCTCCATGGGACACTGACACACCTATTTGGAAAAGAACAGATTTAATGGACCTCACCAAGACAAAAATCACTTTTCATCCAAGGCAACCGAAGCAAAGACCAAGAAGACGCAGCATGAAGAAACGACACCTTCTGGTTTAAAAGGCCCAAGATGAGGGTAGCTTCCTCTACCAAAGTGCCAAGTATTGAATATTTCACTGAATAAGAAAGCATGGACTCTTCCCTTCCAGAAGCTGAGACTTACATGTGTCTACTGGCTAAAAAATAAATCAATATCATTGCAATTTGAAGCCCAGCGTGCAGTTTAGAGTAACAGGTCTCACCAGGAAAATAAAATTGCAACTGTTTATGGCCATACTAACCAGAATATTCCAGCTTCAACTGATCCCAGAAGCTAAGCAGGGTTGGGCATGGTTAATGGTTAGTACATGGATAGGAAATAGAAGAAAAAAATAGCAAGCACCCCAGCTTTATTCCTGAAGGAAACAAAACTATCCTTTAAGGGAAATTTCCAAAGGACATCTTTCTGTAAGTCTTGCCCCATATTGCTGTGAGTCCTGTCCAGGCTCTTGAAAAGCAAAGCTGGCCTCAAGAAAGGAATGTCCAGAACCAGGGAAACATGGCTGGAGGTGTCAGGGGTGGGGAGGCTGAAGAAAGAACTTAACCTTGACAAGACACTTGTGAGTAAAGCCAGAAATGTTAGCTTGGTAGGACCTGGCCAAGGTAATCATTGTCTTTGGCTGGTTCTTTCTGTGCCTCTTTATATTTCAGCATGGTTGAGTGACAGTCTTTCTGGGAGAACCACCGACAGGCCCTTCCCACAAAGGGTTTGGAGCTGCACGGTTCCATGGTGCCTTTTCCATGGCTGGGCAGCTGCTTTTCCAGAAGATTTTCTCTTCCAGAAAGTACCAGTCCACAGCAACTGCCAAGTATGTACAGTGAACGTGTAGCCTCCACCATTATTTATAAACTAACTTCAAAAGGAAGTCATTTTCATCCAAGAAGCCTGACGCATGCTCTTCTGTGCCCACACATGCCTAGGGATGGGACAACTGCTCTCTTGTTATATCTTGAGAGAATAGGAGGTGGTATTTTCAGATGCTAGCATGGTCTTTACCAAACCACTTAGCGTGTTTCAGAAATAAATAAATAAATAAGCCAGATGGCCTGAGAGTTGCATCCCTAAGCCACTCTTCAGTCCCCAAGAATACCACACTCTCTGTTGCCATGTTGGCCAGGAATGTACCCCATCAGGATCTTACCTCCACAGCTCTTTCACCCTAACATTAAGGGACCAATGGACTGGGTGTTTCCTTACGACTCCGTCTTCACAGCAGTGGGATCTCCAAGAACAAGGAACTGGTCCTTATTCCCATTTGAGTCCTGGGCCCAAGCACAGGTCCCCTAGGAAAACACACAAGTCAAGGGGAAAAGGGAGCCATATACCAAGAGCCCTGAACTCGGCAAGTCATCTCTGCCAACTTCAATAATTCTAAAACCAAGCTAGTTATGTGTTCTGATGAACAATTTTGTGTGTATGCACATCCTTGTATAGGCTTAAGGCCAGCTTCGAGCATCATTCCTCAGGAGCACTCCACCAAGCTCCCTGAGTCAGAGAATCTCATTAGCATCTGAAGCTTGCTGATTAGAGCTGGTTGGCAGGTAAGTCACAAAGATCTTCCTGTCTTTGCCTCCCAAAGCTTATGTTGGAAGCATGGACCTCCAGGACTGGCTTTCTACAGCAGTACCAGGGATCAAATTCAGGTCGTCCGGCTTGCACATCATTTTACAGGTCCAGCCATTTCCCCACCCCAAAGAAAGCTGAAATCTAAAACAAACAAACAAACAAATAAATAATAAAAAAATTAAAAAACAACTAACTCTGAGTGAGTTGAGTGGCCGAGTTAATGGACAAGGAAGGACCTTGCCACGAGCACCAAAAGGTGCAACTGCTGCATTGAGACCCTGAGACTTTGCACATGTGACTTCCTCTTCTGAGGTGAAATGTGTGAAGATTGGGCTTTGTCTGGTTTCTAATTCCCTTGAGCAGCATTTCCCTTCCCTAAACTGGAGTGCATGGTGCTTCAGGAATGTCTCCCCCTCAAAGGTCCCCCCTATGCTGTCCTTCTGGGCTCACTTTAAAATACCCCTCAGACTAGCTGCTGGCTGCACACCCCAGGTCAGGATCTGGTCAAAAGATAAATGGAATTATTGCCTGCTCAAGCTGCGATTGCTAATGAGCCCTCACCCAAAGATGGGTGGCCAGTTTTCTCCATGCATCTCTGAACCCACTCTCAACCCCAACCCTGCAAAGGTCTTCTCGAGGGTTGCCTCAATAGAGCTCAATTTATTGTCTGGCAAACGCATCTTTGAGTGCTAGCAAACTGTCCATCTCCTTATCTGTGACAAATGCCTGGCATAAAATTCCCTTCAGAAGTGTGTTCAGACATGCAGCAAACACAGTCGAGGAGGCCCAGGGAAAGTGCGAAGGTTAGGGGATGGTGACTATGTTCCAAGTTACTGAATCAGGAGGGGAAAAAAAAACGGAGAAAAGTGAGGGAGGTGGCCAGGGTAAGGGGAAAAGCTACTGGCTCATTCAGCAGCGGCATGTGAGTGTTGAAAGTCTATCCTGGTTGCTCAGCAACCAAGAAAAAGCATTTCAGAGAGCAAGGGGCTAATTGGACAAATGAATTAATTAAACATTTCCAGAGTCGATGTAAGACAAGAGGCTTGGGCAGCTACTGTTTGCTAGACATTTCTGTTCCCCATCCCTACCTGTGCATTGGTCCGGCAAATATGCGGTAGAGAGAAGACCCATGTAAACACATGTTAAGACATACTTGGAGGGGCAGGTGATGAAGAAACCCTGTGGCCTGGAGAAGTTGCACTAAATGACCTCTGAGTTCTCTTTCAGCTCTTAACATATGATCAATGTTTGCACTGCAGGGGACGGAGGACAAGAAAGGAGTATAGACCAATTCTAGCAGCCTGAAGGTGACTTAGAACCCGTCTCCCTCACCGTCCTGTGGGGTTTCCCTTCACTGTATTTAATGCCAGCAGCTTCCCAGGAAAGCAGATAGACTGGAGCTGTTAGGGAGTTTGTGTAGGAAATAAGATGTTTTGTTGGTGGCTGCTTCGCCCCCTTGCTCTGCTTTGCTTCCCCCGTTGGCTTCCGTTAATTACAGCAGACCCCTACTGCTTGCTCTAATGATGGAGAGGACCTCTACTGTGCAGGAGAGGAGGGAGCAGGCAAGAGGCTGTGCTGGTAAACATGGAACAGTCTGAGGGAGAAGAAGGTGGCCCAGAACTGGAAGGGGAGAGGCAACGTGGTTCTTCTTCTTCTGGTAGCAGTTTCTGCTGGGTTCCCCCACAGCAATGGCTGCACCTCTCTGGGCCTCTTGTTCCCTCCTGGAAAGCAGGAGACGGGTTTGCTGCTGCACTGAGATGGTCAGGGCCCCTGCTCTTTAGTCACATCTGTCTTATTCAACATGACTGCCTGTGATCACAAAAAAAGAGCAAGTATGTGGTGCCTCTTTCTCCTCCCCTGGCTCCCACACACGCTGGTCCTCCTTACCTCTAGCCTTCCCCCATGCTGTCACCTACCTAGAAACACCACATTCAAGGTCTTCAAGAGCACAGGAGTACAGGCGAGCCCCGTGGGGAAAGAGGAGAAATGGAAGAGGGCTCTTTACCTAGTGTCCAGGAGCATGCAGGTCAGGCAAGTCTGCATGACACACGGTCCTCTGCCACGCCTGTGGTGCAGGGTCAGGTTCCTGAAGCTACCAGGCCTTGAGTGGTTCACTTTGCAGCAAGGCTCACCTCATAAGAAACTTCGTCTCCACCAGGATTGAATGAGATGCTGAAGGAGGTTCCACTCAGTGTCAGGCATACAGTAGGGGTTCAATCAATGCTACCCAGTAATTGTCTTAAATCGCAACACGCTAGAATGACATGAGGCTGATTTCCTTACCTCCCACCTTTGACCTCCCCAACCCCCACTCCAAACCTCAACTTACGTATGATTAATGTGGACCACTCAACCTCACATCCTTCAAAGCTCTTTGGCTTTGTTTTGTCTCTGCTCTGTCACTGGACACGGCATGTATCTCACAATCTAACTCTCTTCCTCACAGGTTCTGTAAAGTAGGGAAGGTGGCAACTCCCAGCTCTTACAGTTGCTAAGACAGGAAAATGAGAAGACAGGAGGCAAAATCTCCAGATCAGTATGTAGAGGGCTTTTGGTAAGCAGAGTCCTGACCTCGCGGAGCTTGTTTTTGGACTTACTGTTGGTTATATTTCAAGTTCTCACAAAGCCAAGATCAAAGCAGAATTGGCCATTGTTAGCACCTACCAAAGTGTGGAAGCACAATTAGGAATCGGCTCATGATATTTTACAAACTGTTCATGGTAGGACTGTGTGGTGGTTTGAATAAGAACGGCCCCCATGGGCTCATATATTTGAATGCTTAGTCACTATGGAATGGAACTGTTTGAGAAAGATAGAAGGATTAGGAGGTATAGCTTTGTTGGAGTAAATGTGATCTTGCTGAAGACAGTGTGTCACTGGGGGTGGAATCTGAGGTTTCAAAACCCCAGTCCAGGCCTGGTCTCTCACTTTCTCTCTGTCTGTTGCCTACAGATCTGTTCTAGTGTCTGTTCCTGCCATGATGGTAATAGATTAGCCCTCTGAAACTGCAAGCAAGCCACTAAGCAGCATCCCTCCATGGCCTTTCTGCATCAAGGTCACAGGTTTCTGCCTCCTGGTTCTTATCCTGATACTTCAATGATGGATTATGGTGTGAAAGTATAAATTAAATAAACCCTTTCCTCCCCAAACTGTTTTTGGTCACATTGATTCATCATAGCAAATAGAAACCCTAACCAGAACAGTCAAGGCATAATTGCCTAGCCCATCATTATGATGTTTAACAACAATGATAACTACAAGTCTGGGTCACATGACCTCAGTGGTAGAATGCCTATGTCTTAACCTCAGCTTTCTAGAAGCCTTCCCTATACACCAATCCCATGAGCCTCTTCCCGGAAGGAGGGAGAAGAAAACAAAAAACAGCTAGCAAGGGAACGTCAGCAGGCAGACCACAGGGAAGAGCTGGAAGCCCCAGTGCTTGCTCAAAGAGTGAGAAAAGAATTCAGCTGCCTTAAGAGAAACAGAACGGTGGAAGTCGTCTCCTAATGGGTTTTGTTTGCATGAAAGAGTCAGACTCAGAGGAAATGATGGTTCCAGATCAACGTGCCATTAATGCTACCTTAAAACGGTTCAGATGACAATTTTCGTATTAGGCATGTTTAAGATATGGAAAGAAATAAACCCAATGTGGGAGAAAGAACAAAGCAATGATCTCCCCGAGTTCCCATTTACCAAACAGAAGAAAAACCTCTGTTTGAAGCATCCGGCCAACGGAGATGAGAGTCAGCACTGGTGAGAGCCCTTTGCTCTCGTCATGTGGGAGCTTGTCAAGCTCAGATAGCAACAAGCTAAGAAATAGATATCTCTGACCCTCGGGGCCAGTCCATCTCTACCTGACAGTGGGGAAATTCGGCAAACAGCACAGGTACCGATTTTATATGTCCCAATCTCCAAAACTCCCAGTGTGTGCTCAAGATCTTCATTGACCACTAGACAAACTAACTTAAAATGTGAAGGCTTCAGAAAATTTATGGAAAAAATAAAATGGAGATAAGACTCTTTTCCCTGGTGGAGAGACAGGTAGGATGGCAGAAGCTGTTCAGCGGAAGCAGGATGAGAGTCAGGTGGGGCTGAACACAACTCCTTGCATCTCTTGCTTTACTTGTTGCAAATGGTTGATACTGACCCATGCCAAGAAGGAACTCAAGCTCTGAGGTAGTTCAGATTTCCTCTAAGCTCCATTCCTTGCTAAATGTTAACCCACTGTGGCCATGATCTCCTGGCTGTAAATGCACAGGGAGCACTGACATCCTCAGCTCCCAGGCAGTCGGGACAGACTATAAGAAGCAGGATAAACTTCCAGGTATAATCTGAAAGAAGGAGCGATCTGTCTTGGGGATGACGGGAGAGCCTGAGCACACAGCGTGCAGTTGTATGAATGAGCATCACTGCCCCAGCATGGGTCGCCTGCTGCTGCTGTGCTCTCCCATCCTCCTGCTATCCACATCCCTTCACAGGTTCCTTCAGACTGGGTAAGAGTTCTTCCCTATGTCTTCATCAGCATCTGCTACTCTTGTCTCTTTCATAGCAACCATTCTAAGCAGATATGTTTGAGCTTATCTTCATATATTTGTTGACCATTTCTCTGCCTTTCAATTTGTGTATAGTATTTTGTGTGTGCATGACAGATGTACTTGTAAGAATGAGTGGGTGCATGTATGCATATGCCTGTGGAGGCCAGAGAAGGACACTGGGGTCTTCTTCTCTATGAGACAAGGTCTCTCTGTGAACCTGAAGCTCACTGACTCTGCTAGGCTGACTGGCCAGGGAGTTCCAGGCATCCATCTCCTCTTCCTCCCCACTATACAGCACTAGGGTTATAGGTACACACTGCTGCATCTGACTTTTCATGTGGGTGCTGAGAATCATAAGTCCTCAAGCTTGTGAGACCACCACTGTATGCCCAAGGTGAGATATCACTCCAGAGAAATACACATTCTGATCATTTACCCATTTTAACTGGACAATTCAGTGACTTTAATTGTTGAATTGTGTTTCTCATAAACATGAACATGAATTATCTGAATGGTTCTCAATTATAGCTGTTATGGAAAAGAGTATCGGGGCTCTTAAAAAAACTTAGAATAGAACTATGCATCATCTAACACGCCTTCTATTGGGTATTTATTTATCCAAAAGAAATACAATTAATATACCAAAGATATACCTATAGCCCTATATTTACTATAGGACTACCCATAAAAGTCAAGATAAGGAATCAACCACTGTTCCCACCACCAGATGAAATAAAAAAAGAACATATAGTATATACAATGGGGAATGATTCAGCAATAAAAATGGATCTGCACCAACAGGGAGGGAACTGGAGGATATTATCCTGAGTGCAAGACGATAAACACACAAAACTGTACCACACACCTTCCCTCATAGATGGAAGATAAAACCGCTGAGTTCCTAGACAAAAATGGCATCTAGTAAAGAGTCGGGGAAAATAAGAGGAGAAGAAGAGATATACAAAGGATGAATAACATGAAAATACAGTTAAATAGGAGGGGAAAATACAGTTAAACAGCGCATGAGGAAGACTGCAATTTACACTAATTCATTTTATATATATATATATATCAAACCAACCAGAAAAGAAACTTTCCAAGTTCCCTCGAACAATCAGATGATAGATACAGAAGGAAATGGAAATGATCACCACTCTGACCTAATCATTACACATCACACTAGGGTACTGTGTAGCGAGAGTTCTAATTGGCCTTAATAATAAAAACCCAAAGTCTGATATCGTGGTAAATGCTGAAAGATCAAAGGAGCAAACCACAGTCAGTTCTAACCTCACCAACTCCTCAGCCCGAAAGGGGGCAAGCTTCTGTCTCTATCTGCCTTCTATTCTTCTCTCTCCGCCATATCCCTTCCTGTTTCCTCCTCCCTAGTGCTGGGATTAAAGGCCTGTGCCTCCCAAGTGCTGGGATCAAAGGCGTGAGATCCAAATCCTGGGATTAAAAGTATGTGCCACTACTGCCTGGCTTCTATGGTTAACTAGCGGCTAGCTCCGTACACTGTCCTCCGGGCAAGCGTTATTTGTTAGAGCACAGACAAAATATCACCACAGTACTGAGTTACCTCACTACACCCCGTAAGTAAAAACAATTGTCGTCAAGTGAAAAGTATTACCAAAATGGAGCTGAAGCTGCCAGTGTCTCAGGTTAGAGACAAAGGGAAGTGTGTGGGTAAATCTCGACTGGTTCCCTTGACAGATGCTGGACTGTCCCCTACAGTATGACCTTCTCTGCAGGAGTTTCTCCTCGTCCATCACCAGAACACTATAAGACAGCAGTACAGCTTTCTTCTACATTACAATACAGAGCTTCACAAGAGAATGTGGGGAAATGGCTCACCGGAGGCAGGCGCACTGGCAGGGAGGCCAGGCTAATCTTTACAGCCTGTTTATCTAATAATGACCACTTGTACCAATTTTGGAATACTTCCCACCACTGGGGTAGGCACCTTGCCAAGCACTTTAAGCTTACCGTTTAAACGGTCAAAGTAATCATCAAAATAGAGATTATGATCCTGATGTTGTAAGGGAGAAAATAGAGTCTCCTAAGAGTACCTTGTTTGAAAGCACAGATATGGCTGGCTAGTCACGGGTAGAACCTAACATTCAAAGTAAGACACCTCTGCCTCAAGTACCACTCTCTCGTCCAAGGAAGCTTATCTTCATTGCCACAATTACCGTGTGTTCAAAAAGCGCTGGGCAGGGACTGAGCAGATGCACACTGATGTTTAGGCTCACTGCCTGGATGATGGGAGAATTCCATAATTCCACATCAGAAAAAGAATGTGATTAGATCATTCTTGCTCATTCTAATTCTGAAACATTGCCTACAAATAATTTATATGTTAAAAGGACCTCAGAGAAGATAATCTTTACCCAAAGGAATTACTCTAAGAATGCCTTCCTTGCTTAAAAGGAAAGATATTCTCCCTATTCTCCCTCAAAATCCCATCACAAATATTAGCAATTTTGTAACTTAATGAGAGGGGAATTTCCATAAAAATGTGCATTTATAGTATGTGATGCCATTTCCAATATATGATATCATGTTGATCCTTAACACAAACAGGAAAGCCTACATGTCAAATGTTGGTTAATTGGGGTCTGCATTAGGTCTCTAGCTACAGGCAGTAACAGGGCTGACCTTCAATTTCAGTTTAGTCTACAACCAGAGAGGTTATCCCTCAGTGTCCCTTTGAACTCAGATCCAGGTGGAGCTCAAGCTTATTTGGGTGGCAATTGTAAGCTATCAGAATTGTCACCATCACCACAATGATATCACTTGAACATATACCAGATACTATATAAGTCACTGACATAAGTAATAAAGGGCTCTAACATTGTTTCAACATGGTCACAAAACAACTACATCTCTATACCAGCTAAGCCTAGAGCTAGACACATGTGCATGTGCATGCACATGCACACACACACACACACACACACACACACACACACACACACACGGCTTCCCACTATTCCTTGTCCTCAGTTCCCAAATAAAGACACATAGTGAGCCCTTTTTTGCCAGACAGGCTTCCTTCAGCATCCCTCAATCTGCCGCTGAACAGGCTTCCCAGCCGAGAGGAATCATCCTGGGCAGGAGTTTTCTAGGCCACCTTCCTACATTCAGGTTCTAACGACATTGTTATCATCTCTGTCCCAAACTCCATTTCCTAAAAATGATCCATATGTGTACAAGATAGGAATGGAAACACCAAGCAAAACCAGAAGAGGGAAAAGGCACTCCTGAATGAATTCAACTGCAGAAGCCCATGTTCCTGCAGGCATGGTAGATATTAATAATTCAACAAAATATTACAGTAATTACTATACACTAAAATCACACTTTAGCACAGCTCCTACCGATCTCCCTGAAACCGCCATTAATAAATAAAACACAATTCCCCCATATTAAATTTGTTGTTAAAAAAGCTAAATATTTTATCAGAACTAATACGTTTTAAATACAGTCTAAACCAAGGAAATCCCCTGACCCTGTATTTCTCCCCACTTTTAAGTGAAATTCCATCTAACCAGTTAGGGCAAAAATTAACTTGAACTCTTCAAGAAAACACTGAGCGCTGGGCCTTGAAGGCCCCTGTTGAGAGGCCTGAGCACCACTCAGCTGGAATGCACTGCTGGAATCTGATTAGGCTGCTGGGAAAAACCGAGAAGGGAAAGAGGTCAAAATTAATTCTTTTAGACTGTGGATTTGAACTTCCTCATTTGGCTCCAGAAAGAGAAGGCATGCATCATAAAGCAAAGTGAGTGGCAAGCAGCCACCAAGAAGATCTATCTAAGGTTAGCTCTGACCGTATACACAAGAAGCTAAGAAACTGAAATACAAGGGATCCGTACGTCACACTGGAGTTGGGTTTCCACAAGCGTGCTACATCCTATGGTTTAAATTCTGGTCATTTTACCTGCAATATCAGTTAGTATTTGCTGAAAAAGAAAGCTACAAATAAACAACCAGGCTCTCAACCATTTATCCTCACAAAGATGCAAGGCACATGGGAACGAACTGATTGCATCTGGGCTCAGCTCCGGGGCCGTGTTGCTCGCTATTGTACAAAGCCAGGCTGAGCTCAGCAGAGCTGAGCTAGGCTGGCAATGTCTGCCTTCTTGTCTTTCATCCTCTTCAAGACCAGGATAATCCTGACATGTTTCTCTTGTGCACTGCAGTGGCATATGATATATAATACAAACGCATATGCATCTTGGCAACTAAACCTTGAACGGACACGGTGTTGGTGTCACCCCTACCTCTTTTACAGGCCACCCAAGTCACAGGGCCAGGTGGACTGAGAAAGAAGAATGCACTGGGATATGGAAGAGTTATATATACTCAAAGTATACTTTATATTTGTATGAAAATATTCTCATGACATTCAGTACTGTATACAAAGGATACATATTAATAA
>LOJH01060915.1:991-17403 GCA_001685095.1 Ellobius talpinus
TCTGTCTCTTTAAAGACTTTGTTTTATTTTTTAAAACCATTTACTTCCTTTTATCACTGTCTGTATTCTTTTTCCTCTCTTAAGCCTATGTACATATTTTGAACACACTGTGTCTCATTTAGAGGTCTTTTATGTCTGAATCTATCCTATTATGTATCTGTAATCCTTTTCTGACCAGGACCACTTTTTTTTAAATGCTAAGCGGTTATGGCTAGGACCAACTCTGTGGTCCTGACTGTTGGCTCCATCAAGTCCAACATGGCAGAGGCATGTTCACTGCCTCTGAGAGTCATTCTCTTGGCACCAGATCCAGGCTCAGGTTGCAGTGGGTCTGTGTTGCCATTAAGCAAGTTGTAGCACTCTGCTCACAAAACCCATTTAAATGCTCTGTAGCCAGACCTCCTGAAAGAGTCAGAGCCATTTATGCTGGTGAACCAGGAAGCTGCTCTTTTTAAAGAAGCCTTACAGTTTTTACTGTTAAAGTCGAGTCAAGAAACCTCTTAAGGGAGCCATGTTTCTGCTTTCTGCCAGCAAACAGAGCAAGAAGCTGAATTAAATTGCTGTGTGTGTGTGTGTAGAATTACTTTTCAAGCTCTCTCATGTTTTTAAATGGATTTGGTTGATCACATTGGTGCCAATTTGTTGCTGGAGGCTGCTAGTTCATTTCCTGGCCACCCTGACTCGAAATGATAACACAGAAACTATATTATTTGTAATACTGTTTGGCCAATAGCTTAAGAATATTTTTAGCTAGCTTTTACATCATAAACTAACCCATTTCTATTAATGTGTATATTGTCACGTGGCTATGGCTTACCAGGTAAGGTTCCATCCAGCGTCCAGCGTGGCTTCTCTGGTGGGGCTACATGGCTTCTTGCTCACTCCACCTACTCTCTCCTCCTCTATTCTGCTAAGCCACTTGCTAAAACAGATTTATTTGTTAACCAATAAAAACAAAACATAGACAGAAGGACTTCCCACACCAGATCCTGGCTCAGGCCATGGGCGCATGATGGTGCTTTGACAGTTGTGAACAGTTGGGCACTCTCATCCTCCTGCCTCATCACTTGAGGATGGAGGGAATCTTCCGTGGGACAAGCAGGAAGACTTCTGGAGGGTAGATGACTTGGAAGGGTCTGAGGAAATAGCCTCGGCCTTGCTGTCACAGTCCCTTGAAGAAAAAGCACAGTGACAGGAGACTGATTTCCTTGGTTGCAGGGAACCCTTGTTTTGTCTGTGGTTTTGATACTGCTACTTATTATAACCCATGGTCCTACAGCATCCAACTCACCTGGGAGCTTTCTAGAATGCAGAATCTTGGGCCCTACCAGACCACCAGACTTCATGTCAGCAAGGCCACAGCTGCACACTTGGGCCTGACAAGCTTACGGTTAGGTACCCTAAGTACAGCACTATACTGTCTTTCACTGAATGAGTAGGATGATATCTATGTCCTTAGGTCTCAAGAGCTAAATATCAGCACACAGGATGGACACACAAATGCTGCTTCTGGCACAGCATGGGATGTGCCACTGGACATCTATGACCATGCACAGTTAAACTGCTCCACCCTGAACAGAATTCAAGCTCCTTGTCCTAGGATTAAGTAAACGGAGACTGGTGGGGAAGTAATGTTGAAGGTCAAACCCAAGGCCAGAGCCCAGTTTGTTGACTCATTTCCCATGTTTCTGCCACTCTATCTAGCAGAGGGGAGACAAGCAGATTTTGCTATTAGAGCCACCAAAAGCCTTTTAATAGTGCACGCAGCAAAGAACAGAGCCTTATGGTCCATTTCATGGACCACCCAAGGAAAATAAACATAACATTTTAGCTCAAAGGCTCCTGGGGAGGCCCACTGTCTGTGGAGCAAATTTCCTCACTTGAGTGTGACATAGCAAAGGGACAGGAGGGATATTAGTTCATTCACAGCCTTGTTCTTGAAGAATGTTAGGAAAAGTTATTTCATTTTCAAGCCTCTTGGGAGTGACTGCCCTTTCACAGAGTGCTATTGTAAGGATCTGTCGCCCACACTTCTCTGTAAAGGTGACCTGTGAACTGAGGCTAAGGAAGGACAGTGAACTGAAGAGAACTGGGGCAGATGTCAGTGCTCTTGGGGAGCCCATGACAAGCCACAGAAAGAGGCCTTGAGGGACTTAGGTGGCAGCTGCAGAAATGGGACTCTCTACATCCAGCCACACCTCTAACATTGTCCTCTAGACTCAATTCTAGGATGATTTGGAATTTGCCCTTGAAGCGGTCATTCCCCATGAGCCTCTGGGAACTACTCACTGCTGTTAAAGCTATCTGGTCTTCAGCTCTTGTCATTGGCATTAGATAGACAGCAGATGTTCCTGTTGTATCAGGTACATGGGCACGTACTCTTGCCTATGAACATCATCTTATAGATGAATAGAGGGCCAACTGGGCCTTGGTTAGTAGACTGGACAACTGGGCCTAGGAATGTCCTTGGTTAGGAGACTGGCCAACTGGGCTTGGGAATGTACCTTCGTTAATAGAGTGCCTGCCTAGCTTGCACAAAGCTCTGGGTTTTATTCCAAACATGATATTAGTTTCATTAATATAGAGCATGATTATAGTCCCAGCATTTGAGAAGTGGAGATAGTAGTAGAATCAACAGTTCAAGATCACCCCCAGCTATGTGGCAAGTTCAAGACCAACCAGGACTCTGTCTCAAAATAAGCAAATGAACAACAACAAAAAAACCCCAAAAAACTCAGAGTTGCCAATTGGACCATGCTTTATGGGAACCCACTAAGGTTCTTGAGGGCTTCTTCAGTTACCCAGAAAGAGAACCATCTTTAGCATGGTGCCCTACATAGTATTCTTGACCAATAGGGTGCCATCTTAACTCCTCTTGGCAGAGTAGAGTCTGCCAGGCAAAGTCCAGCACCAGCCATCCCTCAGGTAGAGTTCCACTATTTCCTTGTGTCATTCATCCTCACCTTCACACCAGGCCATGGGGAAACTGCTTATTTGTCAATACCCAAGTCCACAAGTATATACCAAGCACCTATTACAGTATGTACCTGTTAAGAATTCTGAGGACTATAAATGCTATATAAAGTACAGTGTCAACACATTTACTGTCTACTGTGGGGAAACCAAGACACAGCACACTACATTTCACAGAAGATCTGCAGACAAACCTGGTGTGTGTTACTAACTGCAAGGTCAAGAAGTTATAAACTTGGTACATGCCATCTGAACCAGCATTTGGAGCCCTCCTCTCCCTCTCTGAGGACCAGATAGTAAATATTTTAGGCTCTGTGGGCCAGATGGTCTCTGTCACAGCCACTCAACTGTCCTGGTGTGAAAACAGTTTCAGATGATATGTAAATGAATGTGTGTGGCTGTGCGCCAATAAAACTTTATTTACAAAAACAGGCAGCAGGCTGGATTCAGCCCAGGTAAGGTTGCCAGAGTTAGCATAGAAAAACTCCAAGCCTTACAGTTGTGTGCAAATTTCAGAGAAGTAGTAGACACATTTTTCGGCATGACCCAAACATTGCAGGGTGCATGCGTACGCATGGGGTAGCTGCTGTTTTATCTGGCAGCCTTGAAGTCGACTGGCATCTGATTTGAATTAATAGATATTCTGAGTGGGTCTGTTAAAATGTTTAGACTTGACCCCAATAATCTAAGACTTGGGGAAACCAAAGAAATTTCCCAACAAAGGCTAGAAAAAAGGGAACTGGATCTCAGAGATGAAGGAGATTTATTCAACAGAGACCGGTCAGGGTCAGTTAAACAAGAATGAGGCACAAGGCTCTCTCAGACTTGAGGTACTCATGCCCTAACTGGAAGATCCCTGAGACACCCACACTAATGGGCCCTGGACTACATGCCCATTGGGTAGATAGTACCTCCTCATGGGGCCTTGGCCATCTCCCTAAGAAAGCCCTCCTCAGCAGCTGTCTGCTCAGCACGTGTACCTCATCTCGCGTGTACCTCGTCTCACGTGTCTTCTCAAGGACAGCACAGGTTATTCTTGGAAATGGGCCAAAGAAATGTTCAACCCTTCCACCATTCAATAGGTCGGTTCTCAGCCAATCACAGAAGATGTGGATTGGGCCTAGTGTCGCTAGCCTCACTGTGCACACACAAAGCACACATGTAATTTAAAGACATCTATAAATTTAAATCGACTTTCTCTTTGAAGTCAAGGGGCAGAACGCTTATTGGGGCTGCAATCAACCTTTTCACTCCATTCTAAAAGAGCATGAGTGACCTAGGAGAAGTGTCCAGTGGAGTTGAGACACAGGTGTGGTGTCATAAGGAACCCTGACTTTTGGTCCTAACTCCGACATGTACTTGCTTTGTGAAATGTCCTAGCGTCTTCCTTCCCTGTGACAACACTGAACATGCATCACGCTCCTCACTGATAACACAGATTGCCCAGCACAATGTTGGGCACACAGCGCTTCCTACAAGTGCCTGGCCCGTGGAGCTGCCCATAGCACTTTTGCTCTCACAGGCTGATCATGGGCAGTGTGTGCTGTGGCTCTGTTCAGGTAATCCAGGGAGAAAGATTTCCTGGGGGACGGTGGCACTGGGTGACCAAAGGGAAGTACCTGGAGTACATACACACAGTAGGGAATTAAGAGACAGATGCCAAGTGAGGGTGGGTAGAGAACCTTGGACTTGCTCATCATCTTCCATGGGCTTGTCACTAAACCAACTGTTAGTGGCCTTCTCTGAAAGGCAAACGTGTCACCCACCTCACACCACGATGAAGGAAACACCAAAAGCAGCTCAAAATCCCAGATAGCTAATACTTAAAAACTAAAGCTCAGTCCTTTCTTTCCTCCTAGACAGCTCCACCAGAGTCCTTTGGGGTGTCCAGTGAAAGCTTTGCATTTTAAAGCCAGTGGCAGAGGAAAACCTGACCACTGCAGCCCCTTAGCAAGGTTTGAGCTTGTAGCTGTGTTTTCCATGATTGTACAAAGACAATCAAGGGCTTTGTCCACTCCAGAGATGGCGGTGCTGGGGAATGCCAAACATTTGGACTTCCTTGTTTGACTTTCTGCTTTTTGCCAGTCTTCTCTCCCCATTGCATTCTTCAAAGGATGAAGGGCACATTAACAAACTCCCCCCAATGGTGACAATTAGGGGCAATTTGTGAACTGAAATTCGCCAGTGCCTTATTGCTTTGGAGCTGACAGCCTGCCACTCCAATCTTCCTTAAATCCATGCTTGAGGCAAAGCCCGCCTGTTGGAAGGATTTTCTGCATTGCACACTTGTCTCTTCATGGCGAGCTACAAACATGGTGGGTTTTAGAGAAGAGATTCAGGTCCCATGGGACCATGCATGTTGGACCCTCATTTCCAGNTTTTTTTCTCACTGAGATATCCTTTCAAGTGCTTGCACTTTTTATTCCAATTGTATGAAAAAAGTATTGAAATATCAACAGAAGACTAGAAGACAATGACAAGAACAGTCGCAGAGGTTATCTTTAAGAAGTAAAAGAAATAGGACTGGTAATGGTTTCTTTTCCCTTTTTTCTATGATGACTTTGCTAGTTTTATACCCAGAAAAGAAAAGCGAGTGACTAACTCTGAGATTTTCTGTTGATATTTTAGACATCCTACAAAACATCCTTTGTTGACATTCCACAAGTGATACCATCCAATCATGCCCCAATACTCTCTTCTTGTAATGACAGTCTGTGTGTCTTTTTGGCTCCTGCAGGCTTTGTTATTTCTGGAAAGCTTTCCAAAGGCACCTGCTGGCCTTCCACTCGAGATCTTAGGTGTTCCTGATGCACTCCCTCTGCAGTGTAAACAATCAGCATGAAAGGCCAAGTGCTCTAAAGTCTCTCACACTTTGCACATGGTCCAGTAGTGGGCTGCTGTGTTAATCCCCAAATACTGCAAAACCCAGCTTTTCCGATAGCTGAGTGGGTCACTCATTTATGGTATAGCATAATGCCATCAGGATTCATTTTATTGCCATACTCCTTCAGCAGAATAATAAGTAGTGATGGTGATGCTATCCTAGCCCTGTGACCTCTGTAGTCTCAGGTTCATCGCCACTTTAGCAGTGTTAGGCTTGAGTTCTAGCTCAACGACTGGGTCTTAAATCAAAATTGTAAAAGTGGTTTCCACAACACTTGTGCTGCTCCTGCACCAGTGTCTCCTGCAGGCAGGTTGCTGTTGTAGGTGTCAGGGTTTGTAGCTGGAGTTGTAGGTGGATTAACCTTTCTCCTTTGGTAGCATGAAGAACCCTGTTAGCATCCTGAAGGCTAGTCAGTAAGGGTGAAGCTTCTAGTTGGGCAGCAGCTTGAGTCCTCTGTTTGATGATGTTAGTGTTGTATTCAGTAGCAATAGGGACTTAGTATCAGATTGCTGAAAGCAACCAATAGCCTGTGATGTTGCGGGGGAGGTTAATGGTACCCCTTTGGCTGGTGACTCAAAAATGTTACCTAGTCCTAGCAGTAGAGGATTTCTTTTTGTGGCATAAGATGTCTAGTTGGGACATTGCCTCACTATTTGTATGATGACTCCATATAAATTTGCTTCAGATATGTATATAATTTAGGAAGCTTCCACAGTAGTAGGTTTTCATAGTTTTCAAAAATCCCTTACTGTCAGTTTTTCCTCCCTCTATTTCCTCTTTTTAATGCCCCTTCCCTATTTAATCTTTTTACTCTAGTTTCCCCTTTGTCTCTTCATCTCCATATCAATATGTTCTATTTCCCCTTCTGTGGGAGACCCTCTACTCCCCCATGCCCATTACTAGGTACCAAACCTAGCCTCTGTGGTTATTCAGATTGTAACATGAGGGCTGGCTTGTTGGGGTTTCTGTCCTGCCCAGCACCCCACAGCTGGCAAGCCCCAAAGAAAAATCACACAGAACTCTCCGTAAGTTATAAAACTGATTGGCCCACTAGCTCAGGCTTCTTATTAGCTTTTGTAGCTTATATTAACCCATTGTTCTTATCTGTGTTAGTCACATGGCTTGGTACCTTTCTCAGCTGGGTAGATTACACCTGCTTCTTCCGTGGTCTGCACAGGAGTGGGAGCAATGGGCTTCCTCCTTCCTAGCATTCTCCTGTTCTAATCACCCCACCTCTACTTCCTGTCTGGTTGACCCGCCTATACTTCCTGCCTGGCCAATCAGCATTTATTTAAAACATGATTGACAGAATACAGACAATTCTCCCACGCCATCAGATTGTAGCACACATACCAAAAGCTTAAAAGCTAGCATCCAAATATAAAAGAAAATATGCAATATTTGTCTTTTTGGGTCCGAGTTACCTCACTCAGGATGAAGAAGCCATGTGTCTTGACAGGAGCTGCCTAAGCAATCCATGAACCAGTAAATCCACCAAGTGTTTATTCCGGTAACTGGCAGAATACTAGAATCTAAAAGCATATCATGGCCAACCACATCTAGACCAGCACTCACCTGAGTGAGTGTTTAAGTGAGATTTACTTTCTGCGGAGGCTCCATGGTATCATAGCCTTTCACACCTGGGTTGTGGACCACCTTAATGGTACCTCCCATGACACTTATCTTGGATATTTACTTGGCTGGAAGTCTCATTCTAATGAGATAGCGCACTGTCAGATTCTGAGGAACCTCAGACTTAAGCAGTTAATTCCTCTTTGAGATCCTTGATCACTGATGTTGCAAGATCAAATAACCAACTAATTAAAATCAATGTCCATCTTCCATTGAAGTCATTATGGGCCCTTCCCCCGAGGAAATGACTTTCTGAATTTGCAATCTGTGAGGAATACTTTTCCTTCCTTGGGTCATGTGAGTGGGAAAATGTGGAGCCCAAGGTTCTTGTTTCTTTACATCAAAGGAAATGATCACCTGAATATTTTGTTTTCCCAGCCATACAACAAACAGATGCATGGCCCACAGCATGCCTGCTGAAGACCCCTCTGTGCACCTGCGTTGGAGGCACACATGTTAATGTACAAGAAATTTTTCGGGGAAAACAGTCAATTTGCTTTTGTGATGTTGAGTGCTCAGTGGTTTTGATGAAGTTGTCCTGTAGGCTGATATGTGAGGCAGGTATGTGTGCATGTTTGTGGTGTGTGTGTGTGTGTGTGTGTGTGTGTGTGTGTGTGTGTGTGTTTAGGAGCAAAGAGGCCAGGAAGAGCTGGAGTCAGGTTCAGTGCTGGTGGGTCCTGGGGAGCAAGTGGGGTGATGTCAGCCCTGCTACACACCCCTGGAATGGACAGAGTCTAGCAAGTGTGTGGAAGCAGGTCTTGGGATCCAAGAAAAAGGCATAAATGAGTCTCAGATACTGAGAGCCTATAGCTCCTTGGGGTGTTTGTGTGGCTGTAAATGGATAGAACAGGACTCAAAAAGCCTGTGTGGCTCATAAAGCAGCCAGCCACTCCACAGTGATTTTTCACGTGCTCAGAGTCAGTCAGAGGAGGGGCAGGAGCAGATGCCACCATGATAGAAGACTGTGAGGATCAGTCAATCTGCTATCTCTAATACGTCACCTGCGGTCCAAGGGAAGGTCAAGCTGACTGGAATTGAGTTTCATCCACCTTGAAAGGATGGGAGCCTGAAATAGAAATCAGCATTGAAATCTACAAAAAATAAATGGAATGTATCTCTCATGCACCTGAGCCCTGGGAGTGAGGTGCATGCTTTGGTTCCTCCGCAAATGGACTTCTGTGAGTCTTTCTAGAGAGTTCGTTGTTAGAGTCAGTCTCAGAAACTGAAAGATAGAAATGAGCAAGAAATCAGGAAGGGTGGCGATTCCTGACACTCTTCTAAGCTTTGAGTTGACTTAAATGTTTAGCACAGTTCCTCCCACACTCCCAGGAAGACTGTGGGCCAGCATGCAAGGCACTCTTGGTATAGTAACCTCTGCCTAGGTGCCAGACAGCAAGCCACAGCCCATCTGTCATACTCAGGCTTGTCCTGGTAGCTGTGTGAGGACACTCCGGGGGTAGCTTGTCTACAGCTAACTGGGACACATGTGGTTCTGATGTGGAGGCTCTCTGGAAGGCATGTGGGTGGTGCCTGCTAAGTTAAAGCATTTGCTCCCTACATATCCCCGCAGCCTCACCCAGGAGGAAGACAAACTGTACAGACATCCATGTGGCTAAGCCACAGGGGCTGTTTTCACAACAAAGTGGGGAAAAACATGGTTATCTGTCAACTGGCAGATGTGTGCATTAATCTGGTAAGCTTGATAGTGTGTAAGTTAATAGGAAAGAATAATGTATAGATAAAAGTCTATCTTGAAAATGTCATGAGGGGAATGAACCAGATGTTACTTAAACCAGATGGCTGCTAATGATGACAGTACATACATAAGGAATATTGGTACTCAGATCATTCTTCTTTTTGTAGTCTGGGAGCTTAGCCCAGGGAATGGTGCCACCCACAGTGGGCAGGCATTCTCACTTCAATTAACCTAATCAAAGCAATCCCCCCTGCAAATATACAAAGACCCATTTCCTGGATGATTCTAGAGTTTATCAAGTTAACAATTGAAATGAACCATTACACTCCTGAGCCTAGAGTGTGCTGTTTCAGCTACACTGGGAGGCCAGCAAGCTGGAGACCAGTGTCAGAATTACAGATGCAGCAATCCACTGCTTACTGGTCAAGTGTTGAGAATATGTGACGGTTTAGTGTTCAGACCTAAATGGGACATCTCTATCCCCTTCTCCAAGCTCAGGGAGTGCTGTGGAAGAGAAGGTGGAAAGACTGAATGAGGAGGATGTGCTGTGAAATGTATTCCAGACATGGCATAGTTGGTGTGATTATACACACATAGCAGCTGTGGCCACCTGTGTAAGACCTGTATGCACACACAGACATGAGAGTAGAGGTGGGACAGTTATGAAGAAGAGGAGTCAGTAGAAGTGGGAGAGAGGGCAATGGGGGGTAACACAATCAAAATAAAGTGTGTATAAATATGTCAATGTAAAAAATATAATTGCAGAATATGAAAAATATCTGTAAATGTACCATATAGTGAATAAAACATTTCAGATTACAGAAAGGTAACTAGACTGTTCTAATAATCACCATCTTTTCCTAAGTTTTTTCTCCTTTCTCATTTCTTTGTCTTTGCGTGTGTGCATGTGTCCCCAAAGAAAATGGCATTCTCTTTACTCAAGCTTTCTTCTATGGGCTTAATATCAAATCAGCTGATTCTGAGGGCAAGATGCATATTCCACCCTGGTGGAAAAGCAGGTGTGCACTGACCTCGTGTTTATAGGGATCCCAACCAGCACCTGCTACAGCCTAGGAAAGAAAAACTGTCAATTGGAAATTGAATTGCTCACAGTCTCAGTGTCTTCATGTGTCTTTGTTGGAGGTTCTTTTGCTGTGAAGAGACACCATGACCAAAGCAACTCTTATAAGGAAAAACATTTAATTGGAGTGGCTTACAGTTTCAGTGGTTTAGTTCATTACTATCTTGGTGCAACATGGTGGTGTGCAGGCAGACGTGATGCTGGAGAAGGAGCTGAGAGCCCTACATCTTGACCTACAGGCAACAGAAAGTGGTCTGAGCCACTGGACTTGGCTTAAGCATATAAGAGACCTCAAAGCTCACTCCCATAGTGATATATTTCCTCCAATAAGGCCATATCTACTCAAACAAAGACACACCTCCTAATAGAGCCACTCTCTATGAGCTTATGGGAGTTCAATTACATTCAAACTACCCCATTCAATTCCCTGACCCCAAAAAGCTTGTAACAATATCATAATGCAAAATGCATTTAGTTCAACTTCAAAAGTCCTCATAGTCTGTCATAGTTTCAACAATGTTTTAAAGTCCAAAGTTCCAAGTCTCTTCTGAGATTCATAAAACCTCTTAACTGTAACTCCTGTAAAATAAAAATAAAAAAATACCAGATCACATACTTCCAACATATAATGGCACAGGACATACATTACATCCCAAAATGTAGCTAAGGGAGAATAGTGAGGAAATACTGGAACAAAGCAAGACTGAAAACCAGCTGGGCAAACTCCAAACTCTGCATTTCCATGTCTAATGTCAAAACGCTCTTCAGATCTCCAACTCTTTTCAGCGTTATTGACTGCAACACACTTCTTTCTCTTGGGCTGGCTCCACTCCCTGTTAGCAGATTTCGTTGGCAGGTATCCCATGGCTCTGGAATCTCCAACATCTTGGTGTTTCCAAGGCAATCCAGACTTCAGCTACACAGATTCACACAGTGACCCCTCTAGGTCTGCATTAAGGGACACCCCTTCACATACCTGGCCTCAGTGGCTTTCTTTAGTAGTGGGGGTAAATTAAATAACCCCTTTCTTTTATCCTCAACTCTAAAGCCAGAACCACAAGGCCAAAACTGCCAAGTTCTGCTGCTTGCTGGGACTGGAACATGACCCTCTTGTTCAATTACATATTCACCAGCTTTTTGTTTTTGATGGTTTCCTAACATTGACTGCCCTTGAACGTTCTTTGTAGACCAGGCTGGCCTCAAACTCACAGATCCATCAACCTCTGCCTTCCCAGTGCTGTGATTAAAGGCCTGTACCACCATACTGACTCTAAGCTTAATTTCTTTTCACAAGTTGGAAACATAGCTGGGTGGGATCTTGCCCTGAAGTCATCACTCCCTTTACTTCCGTTTCTGTTTCTCTACTTGAACACAGAATTTAGCTCTGTTCTACTTCCTCATGCTCCTCCCTTTCTCCTCAAATGTTACATTTAGTATTTTTCCTTCCTCGGTGTGCTCTTTTTCATTATAAATCTTTATAGGCATGAACACCAGCAACCACATGACAGAGTCTATACTAGGTTGTTTGTGTTTTTGTTTTTGTTTTGAGATTTCTTCTGTCAACAGAATTAATCCAAATCTCTTTACTTTGGTTTCAGGCAGACTCTTCAGACAAGGGTAAAAAGCAGTCATTTTCTTCACCAAAATATCACAAGAACAATCTCTAGGCAACATACTAAAGTTCTTTTCCTTTGAAATCTCTTGAACCATCTCCCCACAGTTCAAATCATTCTCAGCACCATTGTCTTCCATGCTCCTACTAGTGTGGCCCATTAAGCAGTGCTTAAAGCATTCTACTGCTTTTCTAACCCAAAGTACCAAAGTCCATATTTCTCCAAACAAAAACAATGTCTGGTCTATCACAGAAATACCCCCACTCCCAGTACCAACATCTGTCTTAGGGTTTCTTTGGCTTTAGAAAAATTAGCATAACCATGGCAACACTTACAAAGGAAAACCATTTAATTTGGGTGGTTTACATTTTCAGAGGTTTAGTCCATTATCTTGGTGCAACACAGTAGAATGTAGGTAGACACAACGCTGAAGAAGGAGCTGAGAGCCCTATATCTTGACCCACAGGAAACAGGATGTAGTCTGAGACACTAGGCTTGCTTACCTTAAAACCCACCCCCACAATGACATACTTCCTCCAACAAGGCCATACCCTCCAACAAAGCCTCACTTTCTAATAGTGCTACTCCCTCTGTGTTTATGGGGGCCAATTACATTCACACCACCACATCGTGTGATCAGGCTGCTCTCCCCACAAGTGTGCAATCTGGGCTGCTGTCAGCTGTCATGGGGTAATCTTTTCCTTGACAGTTCAGTAACACTTGCAATTTCAAGTGCACATGACACAGACTGCTTATACAGGACCTTGCTGTAGTGTAGCTACACATGCATATGGCCCTTTCCAAAGGTCCCTTCCTCCAACCCCACAGCTACAGAGCTCTGCCCTGGACTCTACAGGCAATTCCCTGTGCCTGTCACACCCTAGAACAGCAGCATTCACTACCTCCATGATTGTCTCTGCGGAATTTGCCGTGACTCCAGATTCTCAGACTTGAAGGCATCAAAGTGTCATCCGTATCAGGGACTTCAGGATGATGTGTAAAACAAATGTCTCTTTAAATAAATCTGAGGGTAAAGATGTGCCTAATTTGATAGGAAACAGTCTTTCTGATAATGTTTGAGCCCTGACAGAGGCACCGGAACTGTTGAGCGAGGAGAAGAGCAGCCGGTTTCTTACGGATGGAGCAGCACTCCTGCAGATGCCATCCTACCCACAGGCCACACACTCACCACTCCCAGGAACAGACTCAGGATGGAATCACACCACTCCTTCCATTTGGAATTCCTGGCACAGGTGACGAGGCATGGGGAGTAGCAGGCTCGGCTGACTAGAGGTGTGTGCAGGGGGAGTGTCATGAGGCCTCCTTCTTTTCCTGGGTCCTCCCTTGGGCAGGGGCCAGGACACTGTCTTGACCTGGACATCCTGGGCTGGAAGAGACAATCAGCCACAGTGTCCCTGACATTGCTCTCTTAAGTGAACACTTGGGAATTCAATGTGTTAAGCTGTCCTGTGGGTTTTCTAGATGGGGTGTCTGGAGCCCCACTTGTGTCTTTTCAGAGCTGTGAGGAACAGCTGTCTAGTGATTTCTCGCTGACATAGAAGGAGAAACAACTCCCTAGTGAGGACTTCTTTCCTTTCCACAAGGATCGCGACATGCTGACTTGGTCACAGTAAGGGTGGAACAGGAAAGGACCTTCTAGCATGCAGTTATTGCATCTGAGGATCTGGTCATGGAAAATATTCATCAATGTGGAAGAGCAGCACAGGGAATCACCATTGGTCTTAGAACAGTCCCTCTAAGGGGTGCTGTTTGCATCAGACTCTGTGGCTGTTCACAGGTCAAATGACACCAATGCAGCCGCAACCTCTGCTGCACTGAACACACAACTTCACTTGCTTTCAGAAATGCAGGCTGCATTTCTGCATGGCTTTGCAATCACAGAACAGTCCATTCTGTACCCATGGGGACATTTGCTGCCAGGTAATTGGGTGACTATTTCATTCTTATTGGGTCCACGGTGGCTTTTATTTCCAGTATCCAGTCCTGTAGAATGGCCTGTCAGTTTGTTGCTCCAGCACGCAGAATTACCAGTCTCAGCTGACTCCACCTTCATCTTCATCCTCATCCTCCTTCTTTCAGTAGATTCTAACTCCTGTCTTTTAGTGCAATGCTTAGCAGACTAAACTCACCCCTCATCCCCAGGGATGATCACCTGCCTGAGGTTTGTGCCTCTGACCTTTGTGATGGGCCTCAGCATCTATGGCTTTGGGGAGACTGGAGTTCTGTTCAGTTCCTGATAGTGTTGAGATGCATCCCCCCAAAATATAGCCTTAGTTCTCTACCTATGAATGAGGCCTTGTCAGGAAGTAGGGTCATTACAGGTGCAATTAAGATGGGTCATTCAGAGGCAGCTTAGCTTCTACATCCATGTCATCAGAAATATATATATTGCTCTCTCTCTCTCTCTCTGTGTGTGTGTGTGTGTGTGTGTTATATGTCTTTAAAGTCTAGGAGAGAGATAGAAGTGAAACTGGGAGACAAAGGGGAATACTAGGAGGACTGAGAGGTGAGAAGGAAGATAAAGGAAGCAGCAAAACCAGGTCACCAGTCTTGGAAGACATCAGAAGCCCCAGGACTAGAGGAGAGGGAAGCAGGAGCAGTTTGGCAATGGCCGTTGGTACCTACAGGTGATGTTTGACCCACAGGAGCACCTCTGTGTCTCCCAGGGAAGAAGACTGCCCAGCCAGCCGGAGAGCTCAGTCTAAGTAGAGCCTACAGGGAGGACGACATACAGGCAATCTGTTTGAGGGCCTACTGGAGTGACAAATGGGCCTCTGCAATTCCAACCAGGGTAGGGGCCTGAAGTACCAACAGGTGATCTGGAACCCCCTGCTCTGGGGAACAGGATGAATTCCTGGAATAGCCACTAGCTAGCTTGCATAGTTAAACGCTAGGAAAAGTCTTCACCTTTGCTTGGTGTGTGTGTGTGGGTGCACGTGTGTGTGTGCATGTGGGTGAGAGAGAGAGGGAGAGAGAGGGTGAGGGAGAGGAAGAGAGATCCTGACTAAAGCAGGGTGCAGGCATAATATATATTTTGTAGTTCTCCAGAACACCTTATGTCAAGATGCCATCCATCCAGAGCAGCTTCCCGGTGCTCAGTTTGCACTGATCAGTTCACACAGCAGCCATTGCCATCTTCCCTGGGGCTGGACGGGTGAAGAGCCTAGCCATCCTCCCTCCTTCTCAGCTATACTATCTCCACTGGTTAAGAATAGGGAAGAAAAGAGAGGCCCTTCTTTTGACTCCATTCCTTAGTCATTTATTGTCCTAGGTCCTGCCTACTGCTGGGTCTCCACAGGCTTCCCAGGACCTGGATTATCTGTCTGCATCTCAACGTTTTCCACTATCCCACCTGCCCCTTCCTCCTCCCTGTCCTACCTTCCCATCCATCCCACCGGCACCCTACCTTTCCTCTATCCCACCTGCATTCTAGCCTCACCTCAATCCCACCTGTGTCCCACCCTCCCTACCAACTCACCTGCATCCCACCTTCCCATTCATCCCACATCCATCCCAACTCTCCCCACCTTCCCATCCCCCCAGCACCCTAGCCTACCTTCTTCTTGGCCTGAAGTGTTGTCTGTCTGTTTTTCTACCCCCAGTTGGAAAGATGGAAAAGCAGTCATGGATGAAAGTTTCCGAGCTTGAGTCAAGGCTGCGCCAAGCCAAATGTGTAGACTTGAGTTGACTAGGTGTAAGGAGGTGACCATTCACAGGGTGTTATTGGTGGGAAGGACAATTGGCTCTGGGGGGAATTAAATTTATAAAGGCTGCCTGTATACTGTGTACTTTAGAATTCTATGTGCGTAATCCCAGAGAACTTAGACAACAATGAGGACTCTAAGAGAGAGATGCATAGATCTAATCTACATGGGAAGTAGAAAATTACAAGATCTCCTGAATAAATTGGGAGCATGGGGACCTTGGGAGAGGGAGAGGCAGGGAGGGGAGCAGAGAAAAATGTAGAACTTAATACAATAGTATATATATATATATGTATATATATACATATATATATATGATTCTATGCATGCGAATAGTCTTTGCAGACTGGATATTGACAGTCATGGTTTGTTTTTTTTTCTTTTAAGGCATAGGGAGAATGGCGGTTGCTTTTCAGTTATCTAAACAAACTGTGTTCCTTGCCAGGAAAATAAAGAGAAAATACAGAGAACAAATGCATTTGGGGTCATCACTCTGCAGCCAATTTAGGCTAGACCTAGTCTCATGTGGGAGCCCAGTACATACACAGCTCAGGTCTTGCCCCACAGTAGAGGACTAGGTAGAGGTGGAGCAAATTTGATAAAAAGAATTAAGAGGAACTCAAGTTGAAGTTAAACAGTCTATCTGTGCTGTGGTTTGGAGATGAAAAGCTGGTAGAAGTTATTATTGCCGTTAATGTGAATAATGGATGAGCTCTGGAGGCCAAGCAAAGCTTTTCCACCCCAGAGCCCAAGGTCCCTTGCCTTAGGTACAATGATCTGTGGCCTGTGCTTGTGGTTTACTGTGCAG
>LOJH01060917.1:5480-16307 GCA_001685095.1 Ellobius talpinus
GACAAATGTCTTTTTGAGTTCTTTCTTTAAGTTCTTTTCTGTGTAGAACCCGGAGTGAGAATCCTGGATGACATGAAGACCCGACATGCCATTTTCCAAGAGGCTACACTATTTTACATTCCCAACAAGCATACGAAAGAGCTCCAATCTCTCCACATTTCGGCCAACACTTCTTTCCTGTGGTTTGCTGCTTGGCATCCCAATGAGGACTGCAGGGTGATACTGCGTCTGAGAGCTCCACTTATTTATGCTAGGAGGATGGTCGCTGATGACAACAATTGTTCACTCAGCCATGCCTCCTAGACACAAGGTGAGCAGTAAGTGGGATGTCTGGCCATAATATATTATTTGCTATATTTCCATGACAAATGTCCTAGTGAATTCTGATTGTCAGCTTTAGTTTAGAGTCATCAGAGAGGCAAGTCTCCATTGAGGGGTTGCCAGAGCAGACTGGCCTATGGGCATGTCTACAGGAGGCTGCCTTGCTTATCAATTTCTGTGGGAGGGCACAGCCCACTGTGGGCAGCACTACCATAGGGTCCTGTGCTGTCTAAGAAAACTGGTTAGGCATGAGGGAATAAAGGAGTCAGCCAGCAGGGTTACTATGGTTTCCACCCTGACTCCACTTTCCTCCCTTGAATTTGTGACCTCCCTTCCTTCCCCTCTGTCTTAGTCAGGGTTTCTATTGCTGTGACAAAACACTGTGACCAAAAAGCGAGTTGAGGAGGAAAGGGTTTATATGGCTTACATTTCCATACTGCTGCTCAAAGGAAGTCAGGGTAGGTACTCAAACAGGGCAGGAGCCTGGAGGTAGTTGCTGAAGCAGAGGCCATGGGGGTGGGTGTTTATTGGTTCGCTCCCCATGGATTGCACAGTCTGCTCTCTTACAGAACTCAGGACCACCAGCCACAAGGCAGGGCTGGACCCCCCATCAATGCCTTACAGCTGGATCTATGGAGTCATTCTTCTCAATTGAGGTTCCGTCCTTTCAGATGACTATCTTGTGTCAAGTTGACATGAGATTAGCCAGCACACCTTCCCTCATCAATGACTGTTATCTGGAAGTGTAAACCAAATAAACCATCTCCTTCCCAGGATGCTTTGGTCAGAGTGTTTTGCCACAGCAATGGAAAGGAAATCAGAGCAACAGGTGTCAATAGGAACCTCACAGGCACCCAACAACTGACCCCAGAAAAGATATCGGAGAAAATGACCGAGTCCACCTCAGCCACTCATGCCGTGCCTCCAATGTTTTTTTCTCCTGCCCTGCCCTCCCCTCTCAGTCTGGTCATCAAACACCCTCTGAGCAATAACCTCTGCGTGGGACAGCTAGGAGAATAATGCCTCTCCCATGTGTTTACTTATAGTTCTGATTCTTCCTTTTAAATATTTGATGCTTCACATTTGGCTAGCATGTTTATATAGTTAAAACTTCATATGCTTTTGTTGACACAGTATCAGCGGAAAGAGATGAGTGTGTACATGTGTTGCTGTCCCTGGTGGCTAAGCTTCAGGGGTGGTTAATTAGGAAGGCAAGTCCCGGAAGTCAGCTACAGAACGTGAAAATCTTCACTCCACCACCAGGAGGTGTGTGACTTTGTGAAGTTCCCTGCATGATGTAACTCCACCGGTCCCTGATGTCCCTGTCACTGAAATGGGATGGAAGTGTCTGATGGCTTTGGGGTGTTGGGAGATCACGTGGCAGAGCTAAGTGGAGTCTGTAATGTTACTAGTCATGTGTGTAAATACCCTTCACGTGAGGAAAGGATGCATTTACGGTTCTAAATCCCAAATTTAACACATGAGCGGATCCTCTGGGAAGGAGCCACTGAGGCCCGCTCATGCCACAGACAGCAAGATTCCAGTTCGGGTTGTGACTGAACTCTCAGCACAGAGATGGCAATCTGGAGGTGTGAATCTGCAATCACAGCTACTCAGGAAGCAGAGGCAGGAGGATTGCCAAGTTCAAAGCTTGCTTGGGCTGCAGAGTGAGTTCAAGGCCAGCCTGGGTGATTAAGGGGAGCCTTGTCTTGAAATAAAAATGGCTGGGGGTTTAGATTAGTGGTAAGGCAGGTCTCCCTTGTCCTTCAGCAAACTTTCATCACTACCCTGTCCAACCAGTAAGAATCCACTAGCTCTTAAGGGCCTCCCAATTTAAATAAGTTTCCAAATCTCCCTGAGTTAGCCCTTCCTCTGGTTCCTCAAATCCACTGCATTAGAAAACCCCTCTTGCCCTACTTCTGCTCTCTCGTTTGGTGTAGGAAGGCTCCTCCCTCCCATGCTGTTTGGATGATAATGAGGACTTACTAGTGCATACTGGGCACACACAGTAGCATTAGACTGGTTCTTGTGAATGCCAATGGGCTCTCTTTGATAGCAGTATAAGTGGTGACACTAATGTAACTTACTGCAAGTCACACTGTCCAGGTCCCACGACTGTTGCGGCTTGGATGTGGGATGCCCCCGTTGGTTCTAGTATTTGAACATCTGGTCCCCAGCTGGTGGCAGTGTTTAGAGGTCACAGAACCAGCTGGTGGAGCAGATCATTAGAGACTGGCTTTAAGGCTGTAGCTCAGTTTGCTTCCATCCAAGCTCCATATGCTGAGTGGAATGCCCAAAGCTGTTTCATGCTCCTCTTCTAGGGCTGCCTCAGCTACCATGATACATCATGTTCCCCAACAGATTTCTTCCTCAACACATCTCACCTCCATCAAGTTGCTTCTGTAAGGTATTTGGTCACAGTCCCCTAAAGTAACCAACATGATCACTCAACATATGTAGATAAAAGTCTTAAGTATCTGTGGCAGTGGTTCTCAACCTTCCTAATGCTGTAACCCTTTAATACTGTTCCTCATGTTGTAGTAGCACCAAACAGAATAATTTAATGCTAATTAAATTTTGCTAATGTTATAAATTGTAATGTAAATATCTGATATACAGGATATCTGATATGTGACCCCTGTGAAAGGGTCATTCAATCTGCAAAGGGATGACAACCCACAGGTTGCGAACTGTTGGTCTATGGGAAGACTTTGCACCCTGAATGCCAGTTCTAAACTTCGCCCACTCTGAAACACTTTCACATATCTTCCTTGCCATTTTTGTAGAATTACAAGCAAACAAACATCCACTTGAGATAACAATCAAAAGATGCTATTTTGGTATCAAGCTATTTTTCTTGTAACGATTTCCATGACTGTGGAGGTCTTAGTAAGCTGGGCAATTAGATCTTTCCATGTTCAGGAATTAACCACATTAGGAGGAGATGCTGAGCCATGGTACAAGGTGACAGGACCCAGAGAAACAAAAGGAGAATCAAGAATGAAATGTAAAGTCAAGTCAAAGCTGGAGGAAGGAAAGAGGGCGAGCTACTTTTCTCCAGTAAAGATATTTTAGGTTGTAAGTGATGAAAGTAACTTAAACTGTTTCAACAACAAAGAAAATGTATAAATGTATTGATCTGTGCAGCGGAGATCTGCAGAGGTAATCCAATTTCTACAGCAGTGTGTAGCGGGCTCTGACTATCTCACTTCTATTCTCTTGGACTTTCCAGTCATTCTTTACTGTGTGGTCTTTGTGGCAGACTGGTCTTGCCCTCAATGAACTAAATTAGTCACCCACACTCTTGTGAACTGAACACCGTGGCTGAGGGGAGGGGCTACAGTCTGATTGACACAAACCAATCATGTCCTGCCCCTGGGTATGGTGGTCAGTGCCAGCAGAGAGAGAGCCTCACAGGAGGGGAGCTTGCCTTAGATAGGGATTCTCTCCTTCCTAGGTTTCAGGTGCCTAAGAATAGCTCCTTAGAAGCCTCTGTGACAGTCACTTCCTGGTTTTAATTACTAAGACAAGGTCAGGGATGGGTATAACATGTGACAGCTTATGACAGCAGATCACCGCTCTGTGATAAGAAAGAGAGGCAGCCAGGGTTGTTGTTTTTGGTTTTTGATTTTTTTCCCTTCAAGCAACAAATGGACTATTTAGTACATGTCTGCTCTTAAAGACCAAACAGAACACCAAACATTTCATTAAATAAAACAGCTCATTTCCTAAGGACCACACTGTGAACATGGACAAGATGTTCCCATACTGACTGATTCCTTTGATAAGAACAAGAAGTTACATGGTGATGTTGAATAGGGAGGGAGATGAGGGCCATGGCCCTTGGGAGAATGCATTGTATAACTTATCAAGACCACAGTGCAAATACCATGTGTTTTGTTGTGGTTTGTATCAAGAAATTCTCTCTGAAACGTCATTTAGTCCACACGGTACTGTAAGTAGGTCTTCGCTGGATTCAAGCATTTACAGAACAACTAACTGGTAAATAGTGTGACGAGCAGGGATGCAAATTTAGCAGACACAGTACAGGTTCCTCAGCATTCTCCATGCCCAAGAATCCAGGTGACGCCTGAGACCATGAGAGAGGAGGTCAGTCTATAACTGGGGTGCTATGAAACAGGGACATTAATGTCCCCAGGAATACCTCCTAATCAATGACTGATTAAGTAGTCAGACAGTGAGGTCTAATCATGTCTCGGGGTGTCTCACAGAGATGCTGAGCAGGACTCCATTGTTTCTCATATAGCACTGACTTGTGCGAACCTCACCCTTCCTTCTTTCTCCTTCCCGCTGTCTCAGCAGTGGTTCTTGGGGTTCTCTCCTGATCACCCTCCCTCAGCTTGGACGGTTGCCTCGCAACCCCTTGAGCAGCCTCTGGAAAGCAGTACCCTTCCTTCCTGCCTGCCTGAGAGCCTGTGAATACATTCGAGAGAGGCAGGCACTGTGTTAAACGACCCCGACAAAAGTAAATGAGACTGTTTATTTCAGCTCACAGTGCGAGGTTACAGGTCCACCATGGCAGGGAAGTCAAGGCAGCAGGAGCCTAAATCAGTGGGCACATCACACGCACAGGCAGGGATCAGAGCAAAGGATGCTTGTGCTTAGCTTGCTCCCCCTCTTTACACAGTCTAGGACCCCAGCCCAGGGAACAGTGCTGCCATTTTTCATGCCAATCTTCCCATCTCAATTAACCTAATCAATACAGCCCCTCACAGTACAGAGGACAGTCTCGGGGTGAACCCAGAACCTGTCAAGATGGCAATCAACACTAACCCTCCCACGTGATAACCAGAGCCCCTGGGTCTGAAGGACTCCTGGGAGATGTCAAACATGGCAGTCTTCTTGTCAGCTTTTCCTGTCACGCTGTCAGCTATGTGGAAGTGAAATGGTCATAGTCAACAGTTTAATATAAATGAAAAGCTGGTGAAAAAGCTGTTTTTATACTCATAAAAATATAGATGACAGCATTCTTTCTGCATTGAATATAGCCATGGTGTCTGGAACATCAGCAAAGATAGCCCCAGCAAAGGCTGCTGGTGCCAACACTGCTGACCCATGGAGCCAAAAAGAACAATGACCCACCTCTGATACTGCTTCTTATGGGAGATTTTCTATCAACTTTTTTTCCCTTTTTTTCCACATTTTTTATCGATTCTTTGGGAATTTCACATCATGCACCTCAACCCCACTCATTTCCTAGTCCTTCCATATCTGCTCTCTACCCTTGTAACCTTTTGTTTTCACAAAAGAAAATAAAAAATTGAAATTAACAATAAATCTTGCTATGGAAGGTGCAGTAATCATTAGGTGTGGCACACAGTATATCCTTTTGTTCAAATGGCTTTATCTGCAAATGTTCATTGCAATGGGTTATTGGACTGGTTCAAGGCATTTGACTTCTGCTACACCATCAGTGCTGGACCCTCACTGAGACTCCTCTCTGATATCTCCTTATTGCTGTGTCATGGAGGTCCTGCAGCTTTGTATCTGCAGGACTGGCTCCTTCACAAGCTCCAGCAGCTCACAGGTGGAGTAAGTGCTGGGTGTGGCCAATTCAAAGCCCTAGATCTGGGCCTTGGTGATACCTGAACTGATCAACCAGTCAGCTCTCCCACATCCAAACCACCAATGTCAGCCTTCCCTGGCTGCCCAGGCAAGGGGCAGGGGCGGGTCAACTCAGCATGGCATTCAGTCATCATCATGTCCTCAGACAGCAGCCTAGACCGGGGACATCCACAGACCATTGTGTGGTAATAACACAGTGTAAACAGGGGCTGCACATTTGTTTCCCAAATAACCACACAGAAACTGTATTAATTACAGCACGGCTTGGTTAATGACTCAAGTGTATTTCTAGCTAGCACATTATCTTAAATTAACCCATTTCTAATATTTTTCATTTTACCACAAGGCTCATGGTTTGTTAACTCTTGCTTCTTGGGCATCTACATGGCATCTGCCTCCTTCGGCAGCTAAATGGCTCTGCCTACTCTCTCTCTCTAACTCTTCTAGCCTGGCTATATTCTGCCCTGCAGTAGGCCAAAGGAGCTTTACTCATTAACCAATAAAAGCAACACATATACAGAAGGACCTCCCACATCAACACAGGCCATGGACATTGACACAGACCCCTGCTGTGGTAGGGTCAACGACCCAGACATGGCCCTCAGCAGCAGCACAGGCCCGGATACCACCATGGGCTCGGGTGGCATCACAGGCCTCTCAGCGTCTCCACATCTGCCTCTCTTCACAGTGCAAACAGTCAGCTTCTCCTCTCCCATCTCCCCACCACATATTTGTTCATTACAGTGGCACCTGTGGCCATGGGCAGGACCTGTGCCCTCTGGCTGCCCTTTGCCCCAGCACATGCCAGCATGGCAGTGGGTCAGGCCTGTCCTCTTTTTATTCAGACTTCTGTTGCATTCTTCTAGCACTATGGGAGGTTTGAAAGAGATTGTTTTTAAAAGGAGCAACTCAGGACTGCTACACTAGGGAGTGAAAACTCATTTATAAGATAATTAGAACCATTTTTATTAACTCTAAGTTAATGGATATTATATATTCAAGCATAGGTTGAGTAATGAGCGCAAGATTACTATGGCTTTAGTGTGAAATGTCCCGTGTAGGCTCATGCATTTGTACAGTTGGTCCCCAACTGGTGGTATTATTTGGGCAGGTTCTAAAATCCTTGTGAGGAGGTTCTACCAGTAAGAAGTAGAAGTGGGTTTCTGGAGGGTGGGAGTTAACTGTTATGACCCAGCACTGCAATCTGCCCAAGCTCCCCTGGTTCCTGGTTAGCACCATGTAACAAGCCACATCACAAGCTCTTGGCACTGAGGATCAAGCCAGTGTGAGCATCATGCCTTTTCCATCACAGTAGCCTGTATCCCCATATCCACCAGTCCAAACAAGTTCTTGTTCCCTGAAGTTGTTTCTGTCAGATATCTGATCCGCATGGCAAGCCAAGTGACAAATACAGAAAACAGGTGCCCAGAAGTGGGGTCATTGTGGTGATAAAGGTGACGTGTGATTCATTGCCTTTGGAGCTGGCAGACATATGTGGAAGAATTTGGATCTTCAGGCTAGTGAGGCCCAGGAATGCTGGAAGTAGACCTTACTGGGTCATGGAGAGAGCTTGGAAGGTGGGGAGGCAATGGAAAGGCGGACAGTGAAAGCCTGGCTCATGAAGCTGCAGAAGGGAATGAGGACAACACTGAGACCTGGACTGGAGGCCACACGTGTCACACTTCAGCAAAGAATCTAGCTACATGCTTTGCTGTCTGTGTCCTAGAAGTATGGAGGCTGAATTCAAAACTAATAAACTAATTTCTTTGGCAGGGGAAATTTAAATACAGCACAGCACCCAGCCTGTGGCATGCTTACAACTCATGAGTTTTTTACACAGGTATTTCTGATCAAAAAGTGGACCACAAAGGTGTGAAAATGTGACTTTGCTAGAGCATGGGAGTGAGCACATTTAAACTCAGAGTGGCTGCAGACAGAGAAGGCATTGGAAAAGCACCTGTAACTGCTAGAGAGATCGATGCAGTCACTGAAAGTTTGCTCTGTGTACTGGGGTAATAGGAACCCTGACTTGAGGGCAAGACCCCACCAATCAAAGGCTCTGAGTCCATCTGATCCAACAGCACTGAGGTGGAGGGCTGGGGAGGGTTCCCCAAGGCCAGGTTCAGTTACACAGGCACTTAATGGCTCCTGCCTCTGTGGTTAAGACAAAAAATGGTGGTGGTAGAGAATAGGTTACACCTCACACTGGCAGCATCATGCATATAGTGCTGGTTTAACAGACATGTAGAACGTAAGAGGTACCGGCTTACACCAAGGTTCTAGACAGGCACTGAAGCCAGGCAATGAACAGTAGGCAAAGAGCTGCAGAGAGGCACCAAGAAGCCAATGGGGTGAAGGTCTGAAGGTGAATCCACAGTTGCAATGGGGACTACAAAATTGAAGCAGCAGAGAACATGGAATAGCAACCAAGCATGGAGGAAAACTAGTCTAAGAGAGAAGCAACAAGGCAGGGCAACTCATGGTCACGATAGCTTAGACAGTACAATCAAGAGCTCTCAGTGCTGGACATGGGGCAACAGTTTAGCATTTGCCCGGTTGGATTTTATCTTGCTTTAGCCATGTATTTTCTGCTGTTCTGCTTCCCCCTTTGGGATAGGAATGCTTGTTTACTATGTGTCATTGTATATTGAAGGCATGTGCTCCCCCCACCCCATTTTATAGGAGGTCACAGTTAGGAGACTGTCTTGAGTCTCAGATGAGTTTTAGACTTTGGCCTTTGGCCTTTCAAATAGTGCTGAGATTGTTAAGACTACTGAGATTTCTGAAGTTTTGAAATGAATGCATTTTGCATTATGAGATGGCCAAGTGCGTAGAGGGCCCAGGGATGGAACTGTGTAGTCTGAGTCATAAATGGCCATTATATGTTCATATAATTGAGCACTGCTTTAGGAGGTTGTGGAGCCTCTGGGAGGTGGACTCTAATTAGAGGGAGTAACCCTCTGGCCACGTTCACATAACGAGTCTTACAACAAGCCAATCCCAGGTGCTATGCCTTCCCTGCCATTGGGACCGTATCCCTTTAAACTACAAGCCAAGGAAAATCCTTCATTCTTTAAGTTGCTTTTGCCACAGCAATGAGAAAATGTAGTTAGAAGGGACATATTCAAGTACTGTTGGGTGTTTGAAAGACAGGGGCTTGTCTGGTCTCCCTCAACCTTAACTTTCTGACATTTTCTTCCTATAGAGGAGTGAAAACCTTGGGATAGCATGCAGCTGCTGTTCCAGCTGTGATTTCAGAAAGATTCATAGAAGAGAAGACAGAAATGGGCCTTAGGCAGACTGAATATGGTGACAGAAGAGGCAGCAGCACCTGTGTATAGAGTGGGACCCTGTGATGCAGAAAGACAACACATATGTTGTCCTCTCTGCACGTGGATGGCCTTGTGGCCCCAATGAAGGATGGTGCAGCTGCAGACTGTGGGTTTGATTTAGGGTGAACATAGACACACACATGTGTTCTAGAAGAACACCTAGAGCTCAGACTGTGGGTTTGATTTAGGATGAACATATACACACACACATGTTTTAGAACACCTAGAGCTGCAGACTGCAGGTTTGATTTAGGGTGAACATACACACACACGTGTTCTAGAACACCTAGAGCTGCAGACTGTTGGTTTGATTTAGGGTGAACATAGATACAGACATGTTCTAGAAGAACACCTAGAGTAACTGCTGTGGCCGAATGCTGCTGGTCCTGCTTTAAAACCCTTTGAGAGTTTCAAAATCAGCTCAGTGGATAATGACAAAGTGCTTACTTTGGTGAAACCACTCGCTGAGGATGAGACTGGGATCTTGTAGGATGTGGTGTCAAATGACACACTGGGAAGAAAGTGGAAGGGACTGATGTGGCAGACACTAGGCCCTGAGAGCAGCCTGTTGTTGTTATTGGCATTCACCACACCTAATCCATTAGCTATTCCTGAGTAAAGCACAGGGAACCTTATTCATGTCTTTTTAATGAAGAAACCAAAAGAGGATCAAGGGATGAGCTAAAGGAAACAAGAAATCTTTTTAGTCGAGAGATAAACAAATTTTATCAACAGTCAGACTGATATTGTTCTATAGCATGGAAAGCTATATAGATATAGTCCCTGCTGCCTCTAGTCAGGACCACCTACTATGCTGATCACTGTTAACAAAACAAGAGAGCAGAAAAATGACTGACATCTATATTTGCAAAGGGGTGTGTCCTGTTACCCCACTGAAGCCTCACAAAAACCCCAGTAGTTGGGAGACCCCCCAAAAAGCCTCATTATTTCACAAACTAAGAGCCTGAGAACCACCCAAATAAAAGGACTGACCAAAGGCCACTTGGCTGATACGGGACAGGAATGGAAGGCATGCTCTCACTCGCCAGTATTCCACCTTCCCATGTAGATTTGAGGCACAAGAAATAAGTCTAGTGACCAACTCTGGTCAGTGTTCACTTATGCATTGACCAATTCCTTATTCAGGGATGACCACATGCTAATCTCTGTCCTATATGCTGTGATCCTTAGGAAAGGAAGGACTCCTATCTCAAGGGGCTTCTGGTCACTGAGGGACAGTTTGACTTGGCCCTAGCTTACTTCACTACTGTCCTTTTTGGACCTGTCTTTCTCTTAATGAGATTGTTTTCTTTTCATCAGACTGGCTCCACATTACTTAACTAAATCAGTTATGCAGCCCATTGTGAACGGATCATCACTGCTCAAAATGTTATTGATGGGAGTTAATCATGGGATAATGGGGGCTGGTTTGTCCTGCTGAGCTGGGGATTTAATTTCACTTTTTAAGTTTACTACCTTCACTTCTAGGCAAAGCACATTTTGTCTGTCATAGTTTTGTTAAAAAAAGGAGTAAGGTGTGTTATGGTTTTTGACTCTTTAAGAGGCAAGCCACGCCCACTCCCAGTGA
>LOJH01060921.1:0-11061 GCA_001685095.1 Ellobius talpinus
TATTAACCAATGAAAGTAACACATAGACAGATGACCCTCCTCCATCAAGTAACAGTTACTAAAATGGGATGTTTTATGGGAACTATAAAGGATTGGTGATTGGAATGAGCTCATTAAATTGACCTTTATGCTTTCTCCTCCTTCTGGAGGCTCCACTAATCCTGGGCCTCCCACTGTGGAGGTCAACATCTTCAGTGCCCATTGTTGCCCACTCTTAATCCTTTTCTGAAGGGAAAGGACAGTAAATTTCCAATTATAAATGCAGAAAAGCCATTGAAGGGGACCTTCTCTCATTATCTTGCTTTGCTTCCTGTTGAGGGCTGCTAGAGCACCTGAGCTTCAAAGGCAGCTGTTGAGGTTGAGACAGGATATCAGATAGCACAAGACCAGAAACGTGTCTATGGAAAAGTGAGCTTACATACCAAATTGTATGCTTGGTTTTAAAAGGGACGTCATCATTAAGTAGTCTCATCTACACAGCACAATCAGCTTTGTCTTAGAACTTCAACTTAAGTCGAAACATTCATTTTACCCTTAGCTCCAGCCAGCCCAGGAGCAGCCCGAGAAGCAACATCTGCTACCTGTGATGTGTCCCCTACAATTATGGCTAGGCACTAAAATGAGCAGAGATCCCCTATAGTGCCCCTTGCTCAGCCTGAGTCAGCAGCATAGGGTCTGTAGCAGAACTGTGCAGTCAATGGCCTCATGCAGGGATGCCTGTGTTTCCGAGCATTGAAAACAATGTGTGGGTCACTTGTGGCACCTTTGTACTATGTGAAATGTCTGGAACAGGCAAATCTACCACAACACAAAGTTCTCAGATGAGAGCCAAAGAAAGGAATCAAAGCAGAAACGGGTACAGAATGCTAAAAACGCTCTAAAAGGATATGGCAGTAGCTGCATGGCTCTGTAAACACACCAAGCCTTCTGAGTTGTGTACTTTGGGTTAGTGGTATGGTCTGTGAGTTGTTTCTAAATAAAACTACTGAAAAAGAATGTTTAGGGGCTGTCAGGATGACTCAGTGGATAAAGGCACCTGGTACCAAGCCTGATGATCTGAGTTCAATTCCCAAAAACCACGTGATAGAAGAAAGCAATTACAAGTGATCATCTGACTCTCACAGGGTCAAACATACAAATAAATTATGTGTTTACATAAAAAACAAAGGATGTTCAGGGGCACAGGAGATATGACTCAGTAGGTGTAGTGTTTGGCATGAAAACATGAGGACCTGAGTTCAGGTCCCACGCACCCATGTAAAAACGTGTTTCAGTAACCCAAGTGCAGCAGAGGAAGACAAAGGAACTGCTGGGGTGGGGTGACCAGCCTAGCTGAACTGCTGAGCTAGCTCCAGGTTCAGGGAAAGACTGTCTCTCAAAAAAAGACGCATAGACCAAGACGTCAACCTCTGGCCTACATACATGTACACACGTATGTATACACACAAACACATGCATACACACAGACACATGCAGGCATACACATACACGCAAGCAAAATTGATTTCTTTTTGAAAATAAACTCAGTTTGAAATTAGTGTCTATTTGGTATGAGACTTTTCTCAATATTAATTTTTGTCTGCCTTTTTCTTGGGACAAGGTATATCTACTTATGACAACTTTTAAAGGATTATAGAATTTATGAAAAGAAATTTTCAAATGTATAGAAGAAAAGCTATAGCCAATGAATATAGCATGTTTTGTATTTTGTTTGCATTTATCCATTTTTTATTTCATAAATTAATGGTAAATCATTGGCCATTTCCCAAATTTCTGGGAATTAACAGCACCAATTAATCCTGATTAATAATTACAAGAGGAATTAGGAAGCTTGGAGACCATTCAGTTGAACTGTGTCACGGGAGTAGGGGCCATTGCTATTGGGCTATGATTGTTATTGCACTGGTTTTTGTTGCAGACCTCTTTTGTCCTGCTCCATGTCCCCCCTGCCTCCATCTTAGCCATTAGTTTGAGAAGATGCTGAACTGTAAGCAGAGGTCAAGGACAGGAGAACCTTGTGTGGGAGAGTTGTGTCAGCTTTCCTGGAGAGGTGGCACTAAATTATCTTCCAACAGCAAACCAAAGAAGTAGTTACCGAGTCCAGCCTGGTGAAGCACTGAGTTTTAGTGCCCCTTCAGGAGCATGCCTTACCCAGAAACAGCTGCATCCCTGACAACTGCCAAAAGCTGCGTGAATGGAGTCCCATCCCTTTCTCCTCCCCTCCACTCTGATATATTCTAGCTGGCACTTCCCAAGTCCAGGCAGGGCAGGATTACTGACAGCTGCAAGAGGATGCAGGAGGAAACAAGATCTCTGGTGAGGGTCTACAATCTTTCTCCACCCCCTTCCATGCAGGAGCTTCAGCAGCCCATCTTGTCAACGTCTTGTTTGGGAGTCACAGCTGCTCCAACTAAAATGGTAATGGCAATGCTATGCCCAGAAGTGTCTCCCAACAGCTGGGGATATTCAACTTGAAGCTGCTCCCTGAAGTGGTTTGAATTCTCTGATAAAAACTTGTTGTAGGAAGGACTGTAGCAGATAATCCCGTCACTTCTGAACTGATCTGTGCAGAACCCTAGACTTAGAATTTAAATAATGTCAACCTTATCTCAGAGCGAGTATCTATCCACACTTGTCCACAGCGAGGAATTTCGGCTTTCGGACCAGCAGATCTCTCCACACCTGGGGTGGGTTTCTGTGGGTGATTTTGTCTGACCTTTTCCAAAAAACATATGAATGGATAAGATTCCTGAAAAGTAAGTGTTTTACTTCGGAAAAGGAGATAATGAAGATTAAAACAACCCCGAAGTGGCACTTTTCAGCCTTGATTGGATCTGATCTGAGACAGTCTTTTTTCATCAGTTAATTAAAATAAGTTTGTTTTTTTTAAAGCCTCTGTCGGCCTCCCTTCTTCCAAACTTGCCCACTCCATCTTCTTCCTCCGTGTCTGTTTCTGAACCTAATATTGTGGAGTGCAAGCTAGAAGTCCTGGGTGCCTTCCCCAGTGCAAAAAAGATTCCTCTCTTGGTATTTTCTGCTAGGGAAGCCTATATGCTTTTCAGCAAAGGAAGACAGAGCGGGACAGATAGAAGCCAGTGAAGGAAAGAGAGCTAAAATTCCCCGATGGCCCTAGCCTATGGGAATTAAGATAGGCATGATAAAGTTGGCCACATGACCAGAAACACATGAAGAAGTCGTAAGGCTGGCACTGCCACTATACCCACAGGACTCATAGGAAATAAACCTATGCATCCTCCAGTCCCATCCTCTTGCTGCATAAACCAGCTCCCAGGTACAACACCACAGGACTCTGCTCCTCCTAGAGTGTGTGTCCCAGTCACACAAGTGCCTCAGCTCTTGTCTGGAGAGAAGACAGCTCCTACTCCTGCCTCCTCCAGGTGCTGTTCAACAAAGACCTACCTCTGAATGAACCAAGACTTTGTACACAGGTTAATAAAAACATATGTAAAGTAGTCTGGGCGGCTTCAACACTGTGACTGCTACTGATATTTTCCACACACTTGACTTGGCAAAATTGAAAACATGGGAACAAGTTTGATTTTGTGCCAGCTGGTTCACACTCTAAATTGGTATTAGAAGGAAGGTGTCTGTCACCATGGAAAAGTCAGTATGAACTATCCCATTGAAATGGCTGCACATGCTGGAGCCTGAGGCCTCATACGTGTGCTAGCATCTGGGTGTGTTCCTAAGAACTCAAATGAGCCTTTGCTGGCACCCTCTGGGTCTGTGTTCTTATCTCTAGGTTGAGGGTGTTGGAACAGTCGCTAAAGCTGCTTCCGACTCTGATGTTTTTATGGTGAGAAAGAGCCCTCAGAGCACCTATAGGTTAGTCAGCCCTAGGTTCTGTTTCCCACAAGCCTTCCTGGCCTCCCTCCTGTATCAGTGCTGGCATTCATTTTCATTTGCAACAGAACAAGGACCCGAAGCTGTTCCATATTCCGTTAGATCACAGGCTTTGAATAGAGCCCTTCTCTTAATGCTGATGCTTGCTCTTGCAGATACTGTCCTGAACACATCTGGATCTGTAAAGTGTGCTTTATATGGCCTTGTGAGTTATTGTCATCTTCTCTTAAATGGTGACCTAAATGTCCTAATCACATTGAGACTATGGTGGCCTTATAATCTCCTGACTAGAATCTCCTTGGGAAACATGCTCTGAGCTCTTCTATGATCTGTACCCCCAATCTTTGCTTAAGCACAGAGCCATATCTTAGTGCATTTTGGTTTGGGTTGGGTTTTTGATTTGGTGTGCATGCCTGTGTGTAGGCATGTCTACAGGTGTGTGGGTGTATGTGTGTTGGGATTCATGTATGGCGGAAGCTAGAACTTGATGTCTGCTCTCTTCCTCAGTCACTCCCCTTTAATTACTGAGGCAGGGTCTCTGACTGAAACCAGCTAGTCAGCTAATCTAGCTAATCAGCTTGCTGCAAAAACCCTGTGTCTCACCTCTGAGAACCTGGATTACATGCACTTCAGTTCCCATACTCAGGCTTGTGCAGAAAGTGATTGAGCCACTAAACCGTCTCCTCCCCCCAGGAAATGTGAAAGTTTGTCTGTTTGTTTGTTGAGTTATAAAAGATCTGAGGTTGAGCATTAGCTAACTTAGCTGCCTATCTGTCTTATTGCCCTTCACGTTATAGACCAGAAATTGAGACTCGGAGAGGCTAAATGACATATACAAAGGCTGAGGAATGGCAGGTGGGATGAAGGAGAGAACATTCTAGGTACCTGACCCTCATCTTCAGCATTACATTGCATTGCCCAGAAATTCAAACAAATTTACATTACTTTTTAACCTTTATTTTTATTCATATAGGTGTTTTATCTGAATGTTTGTGTGTGCACTACATGTATACAATGCCTGTGGAGCCAGAAGAGGGCATTGGAGCCCTTGTGGCTGGAGTTAGACGTAGCTGTGAGCCACCATGGAGGAAGAGCAACCTTAATTGTTAAGCCATCTCTTCATCCCATGTCTATCTCAAAGGCTGTAAAAAAAATTCCACAGTTATGTTTTGTAATGGCCAAAGTTTAGTCTTGACTATCAGTTAGTCCTTTTAGTCTCCCCAGGGGGAGTTTTAGGACCTGAGACATGTTATGTGACTTCATTGTGGGCCAGGTTTTACCTTCAAGATTATGAGCTGGCCTTCTGCAGAGCGTGCAGCCACCCCAGGAGCAGGCACTTTAACTCTTCTGACTTTCTAGCTGTCTGTTAGATGAGGCTTTCACTAAATTTGATTAATACATTTTATGTTAATGTGACAGGCACAATCTAAATTTTGACAAAGTGTCCCTAGCTTCACCGACTGTTTGGAAACCAAAAGTCTTAAGGAACCATGTTTTCATAGTCTGAAAGTTGGGAACACTCATGGTACTACTAACAAAGTAAGTTGAGGCAGAATCAAGATTAGAATTTATAAGATTTTATATGCCAAAATGAAGACATGGTCAGTATCCTAACACAAAGCATGAAGTAAAGGATGTTCATAATGTCTTTGAAACTGAAGGGAAAGGGAGAGATCCTAGCGCAATCAGAGCTAAGGTCTTATACTATGTTGTTAATGCAGCTTTAACGTCAGTAAACACATGCAGCCTTGCCCATGCTCAGTGTTGTTAATGAGGTGAATGGATATAGCTTCCCGCTTTACTGAGCTTAGGTTGGAAGGAGTAAAATGACCAGGGTGTTAGAGCATGTGTGTGTTACTGCATACTAAACATGCTCATCACACACTGCAGATGAAACACATTGCAGCCATCGCTCAGAAAACCCGCAGTTATCACAGGTGGGCCACAAGTCACCTCCATCAGCATTGTCTACTTCCTGGAATGTCCTGACACGAGCCTATGGAGTCAGAAGCTGCAGTCCCACATGGTCTCTAAGTTGGTTGTGCACCAAGTTTGCTCAGCATTGACTAACCAGCTTTTGATTTGTTCTCCTCCATGGTTTCCAAGAGGATGGGTTACTTTCCTAGAGCTATGAAACTCGAGACGGCTCATTTTGTCAGTGTAATGGATTGAAAGATGTCCAGAGCTAGTGAATGGCATCGTTGGGTGAATACGAAGGGACGTTTCCAGAAATGTTTAATACGTGGGACAGTAACTAAGGGGGAAAGACACATCTTGAGAGTGAGCAGCACCATCAAATGACCTGGTAGCCCAGGAAGAATAAAATGTGGACAAAGCCAGAGGCATGCCCATGTGTCCCACCCTCACCCTCCTGATCTGATACCATGTGAACAGCTGTGCTCCTCACATGTTCCTGCCACTGTGTTCTGTAAAGCTCATGGGACCAGGTAGCCATGAGCCAAGCCTACTGAAATCATGAGACAAAATAAATGTCTCCTTCAACAAGTTGTATCTCTTAGGTAGTAACCCCTCATGGCTGAGAACAGGTGTCCTCCACTATTCCTACACCCCCCCCAGTTATCCTGCTGTTTCCACTTCCTCTTCCTCCTAAGTCAGTTGTTCCTTGATTTTATGGCTGGAGATAATTTACAGTTTTAACAATACCTACAGTCCTTATTTGCAGCAAATACCCTTTTGCATATGAATGTTTGGGAGGGGAAAAAATAAGACCATTAACAACATATAATAATAACTTTTTTGCTAGCATTTACACACAAAAGGGGCATTCACTTTGGTTTTCTTCCTTTTTATTCTAAGCAGGAAGTAGTATAAAGGTTTGCTGTTTTTTTAACAATAACAAAATAATTAACTGAGAATTAAGCTTTTGCTAATGTCCCTATTTCTTCCTGGAAATCCTTTCACTATAGTCTAGCTACCTGATGAATTTCGGTTATCTTAAGAATAATTTAACACTGCCAAATCTTGATAGTTAAAGTCCTGCTGGAATTACATGGATTTATGTTTTTCATCTTGAGTTTGATAAGCTAAGAGAATTGCTACAAAACTACAAAGTGGCCTGAATATGTGAGGCAGAGTCTCCCTTTAGCTGAGAAGCTTAGTTAATTGGCAGTCTTCCCTCTGCACTTGGCAGGTGTGCTTGCTTACACCAGAGCTGAGCTGCACTCTCAGGATGTACCTGGGAAATCAAGATAAGCTGATGAGCCATTTCCCTCCTCAGCTTCTGTCCTGTGGTCTGGTTCTCCCAGGGATGGCTCAGGCCTGCTGTATTTTACCTGGAACTGTGAAAACTACAAAGTGGCCTGAATATGTGAGGCAGAGTCTCCCTTTAGCTGAGAATCTGTGGTACCCTGATGCTGCCTGCCTCTCCAAAGTCCCCGTGTTCCCTGGAATTGTTTAACCCGCTGGTTCCTATGGATGCTTTGTTTAGAGAGCAAACTGAAGGGGGAAGGCAGCTTTGCCTTTGAATCCCTGTCCACACAACCTGCAAGCAAGGCCTGGAAGGGGATGATGTCATTGCTCAAGGGTGCAATTAGCAGGGCTGAAGCCAAGACTTCCTTAGACGCAGGAGTTCACTAATGCCGCCAGTTCCATGACCAGTGTAAAAAGAGTGGGCCAAGCAGGGGAACTTCCTTGGCAACAGAAAGAGACACTAATGGAGGACTCATGTGAGATAAGAGTCGGAGGGCCTTAGCTGTTGTGTGGACATCTTGAACCACATTCTGGGGTACACTGCTTTGCAAAGAGTCTCTGTAGAGAGCCCTTCCTACCCACCCTCAGTAATGCTCAAAAGTTACTACAGAGGGGTGGAGGGTGAGCCAAGCCAGAGTCTAATAAGTTCTTGTTGAACACACACTTGTCCAAGCTCCTGTTTCCTCTACAGGCCCCATTAGCTACTTAAATACTTTGCTAGTTTACTAGTTGAGAACCTAGGTTCTAGGCCAGCCATACAAGCTAAAATTCTGGTTTTCCATTTACTGACTATATGACTTTTACTCTGTTACTAAACCCCTCTCGATGCATCTCATCATCTATGAAATGATGTGGTAGTAAGGGCACCATTGCATAAGCTCTTGCCAGAGATGCAGCGTCCTGGTGGCCTGCACTGTAACAAGATGCTCCGTGTCTATGCAGTTTTCTTTGTGACCAAAACCTGGTCCTATTCAGAAGAAAATTTAACCTGAAACTTACTGTGTAGACCATGCTGGCCTATGTAGGTCTCATCTACATACAGAGCTCTAGGCTAGCCTCAAACCAGGCATGGTTGTACATACCTTTAATCCTAGCTGAGGCAGGTGGATCTCTGTGGATTCAAGGCCAGTCTGGTCTACCTAGAGAGCTCCAGGACAGCTAGGGCTACATAAAACTTTTCTCAAAACAAAACCAGGATAGCCTAGAACTTGCTGCCTTCCTCCTGATTGCTCCATACCACCCATACCCAGCACTTTTTCCTTTAAAAACATTAAAATCATAGTGCTTACCCAGCTGTTTCCAATTCATTTAAGAGACTTGCAATTGAGTTATGAGAATTGTAAAATAATGTCAGCCACTTACCAGTTTATTCCAGACGCAAATGTTCTTGCTGTGACGACAAATGATCCAGATCCAAAAAGCCACACCTTAACCAGTTCTCTTCCCTCCTCTTCTCTCCTCCCACCGGGAAGAATTCCTTGACCAGAAGTGCACCCCTTCCCAATGACTCCCAAGCACGAAGCGGGGCTCGGTTTCACACATCCTATGACAAAAGATACGTCATCAAGACCATTACCAGCGAGGACGTGGCAGAGATGCACAATATTCTCAAGAAGTACCATCAGGTAATGTCCCCTTGTTTTATTGAATCTTAGAACAGGTTTACATTCATGCTGAAGTGTCATCAAGGTCCAACTTCTAAACTCAGCCAGTGTAAATGGGACCACATTTGACATGAGAGTCTCTTCTAGCCTGGTGTTCCAGAATGACTGGCCTGATTACTGACCCTTAACATGAGAATGCTTATGCTCACATTTACATAATCGTAATCTAAATTACTTAAAATAAATTTGATCTAATGGTGCTTTCCATGATCACTATGGTAAAAATCACTTCCCTAAAGATCTGGCAGCTTTTCAGAAGAGTCCCTCTGTGCCAGGAGTCGGGTGCTTCACTCTGAGTCTGTCTGTTTACACTACTGAGTGCCCTCTGTGCCACGAGTTAGATGTTACCCCCACACCTGTCTGTTTACACCACTGAGTCCTTCCTACGCTGCTCTCACTCTGGCTCTTCCTGTCCAGGACCCACCTTTTGCCCAGTTGGACTATGTAGAAAATTCTCCAATTTTAGAGTAGTACTGGTCACTTCCTGTGCCAGTTCATCCCCAACAATCCTCATTTTGTAGTCACCCTGGGGGTAGAAAGAGCTGCCATGGGGCTGTGTTCTCTCCCCCCTGAAATAAACCCTAGTTCTGAATGCCAGAGCACAGATCCACAGGTCCAGCCAGATCCATAAGAGACGTACTATGAAACAGGAAGAGCATCAAGTCCAGAAGCCAGACAGTCCTCGGTTTAAATCCCAGATCAGGACCTCCTTACCATGTGACTTCTGGATTTTGGGACCTGTCTTCTCCCTTATACAATGAAAATATTAATACCTCCCAAGTCCTGAAAATTAAATAAGAAAACACATATCAAGTACAGAGCAGAGTAGCTGACACACTCAGCATATGAGAAAATAGTGGTAGTGATGGTTGTCATGTGATCATGACGTTAATGCCTGTCATGTCACAATTACCAATAATAGTAAGTCATCCTGAGAAATTGTAGTCTCACTGCACAAATGTCCCTACCATTGCAGTAATTGTCCTCAGAAGTGGTATTTAAAACACATGTATGTGCTGGGTGGTGGTGAGGCATACCTTTAATTCCAACACTCAGGAGGCAGAGGCAGGTGGATCTCTGAGTTCAAGGCCAGCCTGATCTATAGAGCTAGTTGCAGGATAGCCAGGGCTACACAGAGAAACCCTGCCTTAAAAACAAACAAAGAAATCCACATGTATGCATGCACAAACAAACTAATCCACATGTATGCATGTACACATGGACACATGCACACAATTGCCTTCGAGTCTGTCTCAGTCTGCTTGGCTATATTAACACAAACTGAACAAATGACTTAGATGCAAAGATTTTTATCTTGTAGTTCTAGAGGCTGGGAATTTGAGATCAGGGAAGCAACATGGTGGAGGTCAGGAGAAGACTGCTTCTGCTGGTGTTGTCCCTGTTGTCTCACTTGGGGGAGGGGGAAACTCTGCTGCCTCCTAGTTAAGTACATGGATCACATGCTGAAGAGCCCATCCACAGGCCCATTTACCAGACAATGGTGATTAGGGTTTTCAGTGTTTTATTTGTGTGTGTGCATGCAAGCACAAGTGTGGGTACATGTGTGAGCGAGTGTGCATGTAAGTGTGCCAAATGAGTGTAGGTGCCTGTGGAGGCAGAAAGGACATCAGGACCACCCCCACCCACCACCTCTAGAGCTGGAGTTAAAGGTTATCGGGCTTCCTGACCCTGGAAGAGCAGTAAGCACCCTTAACAGCTAAGCCATTGTTCTAGCTTGTGATTAGGATATAAAACTATGAATGCTGAGGGAACACAAATATTTAGCTTTTACCTTGCTTTTACGTAAACACCTTTAAATTCCCCTCAGCAGTAAAGACCAGCTATCACAGACACTGTTCCAAGTAAAGCTTGTGAGCCCTGGCTGCATTAGACTAGGATTTACAGAGAGTTTAGGCACATTTGTCAAGCATCAGCCTTTGGGACTGTGTGTTTTTAAGGCAGCTCTCGTGTGTTTGTGAGCTTTGAAATGACTTGTTTAAAGTGTTACCTTTGGTCATGCTCTGTGCCCTAATGTGGTGGACCATGTCTTAGCAATTGTTTAGTCTTCCAGGCAGATGTAATCGATCGCATTTCACTTGCAGTGAAGTCTGTAAACCTTTGCATTGCATTTTGTTTCTGGAAACCTGTGACTGCCTCTAATGTGTTTTCTGAAAGCATTAGTCTGCCTTTAAGTTCATTTAACATCTAATACATCTTTGATAACAGCAATTGCTTTTGAAATTTGTTCTGCCATGCTTATACTACTGCCTATTATTTATTTATTTATTTATTAAAAATTACCACCTCCTCCCATCCTCCCATT
>LOJH01060922.1:0-10758 GCA_001685095.1 Ellobius talpinus
GTCAAAGGTGGCCGTCCTCAAACTGAATTAGAGGCCAGGCCTGCCAGAGGCAGCCGGCGCTGAGTCACTAATCACATTATTTGGGAAAAATATAGGGGGGAAAGAGATAAAATGACTTAAAATGAACTTGCCAAGGAGGAAGTGGAGTTTTTAGATTTATTTAAAAAGCAATCCTTGGCCTGATGAAATAGGCTCAGGCCTGTGGCAGGATGCAGTGGGATCCCCATCCCCAAGGAGGGTGGGAGGGGCTGGGCAGCATCTTCAGTGGGGGCGGAGGGGCTTCCAGCCTGGTCTCTGAGCCCCACAGCTACCTGAGGAGTCCCTGGGGGAGGTGGGGATATCCTGGGTGGGGGGAAAAAGTTCCTCTGGGGTAGGGGAGCTGTGAGGCCCCCTCATCTGGGACTCTGAAGGCTGACTTTGGTGTCTGTGAGGAGCAGAGAGTCCCTGGGGTACCTGTGTGAAGGACAGGGCATGGTAGGGCCCCCTGGGGCATCTAAGGATTTAAATGATGCCCCGACGGCAGCTGGCGGCATCTGGAAATGATGGGGGGCAGAAGTAGATGAGGACCGGAGATCAAAGGGATGACGCCCCTCAGCTTGGAGCTCCATACTGACACAAAGCATAGTTGAGCCCATTTTATAGATGAGAAAGTCAAGGCTCAGAGAGGGGAAGCTGTAAGCCCATGGTCACACAGCTCATGAGAGAAACTTGGGACTTGAACCCAGCTCCAGATCCGGTGTACTTTGTTCCTGGCTCTAGACTTCACCTGAAAGGTGTGGCTGAGGGCCTAGGAGCTGAACCTTGGCCTCTGAATTCTGCAGAATGTGGCTTAGCTGTTCACATCCAGGAGGCGAGCAGGTGTCCATCTATCTGCTCATCTGGAGGGCACAGGGATTCAGCCTGTTTGTGGGCTGAAAGGTCAATGGAGTGGACCTGGGTCTGGACTCTGGCCTTGTTGCCAGGGGAACCCCATATGTTGAACTGGCACTGAAGACTGCCCCTGGAGCCACCTGGGAACAAATCGGGTGGGCAGCTGTTAGGAGTGGACATCTGGCTTTCTGGGCAAGGCTTGCCAAATTGACGAAAAATGCTAGGGTAGGAGCGACTGAGAAGAGGGGCCACACTAGGGGTGGCCCTGCAGCTGTTGGATGAGCCCAGAAAGGCTATCCACTATCCATCTCACTACAGGAAGAGCCAAGGCCCAGCTCAGGCTGTCTGTACACCAGTGGCTCCAGGCCAGCCCACTTTTCATCCCTGAGTCCTACATCCCCACCTGAGAGCAGATGACAAAGCCAGCACTTGTCATTTCCGTGTCCCTTTGCACGTCCCCTGACACCCAGAGGAGCTGCTATTAGAAAATGGCATGCCCAGGGCCAGGCTCCCGTCTATGGCCCAGGCAGGGGTATTTTTTTCCTCCTGCACTGCTTTGTCCCTGTCCCTTCTGTGGGTGCTGTGAAAACTGAACTTGGACTGGGCAAGAGCCAAGCTGTGGCCTCCGTCTGGCTCGGCAGCGGGCATACCCATAGGGCAGAGCCAGCAAGTGCCCAAACATAGGACACAGGCAGGTAGAGAGTTCATGAATGGAAACATCAGGCCTCGGTCTCCCCTGGAGCCCACGGATTCCACAGACTCCTTTGGAGGCTCTTCCCTCTCTCATCCATTCATTTATATTCATTCATCCGTTTGCTCATTCTGAAAACACCCAGCAGCCCTGTGCTGTTTGCACAGCCTGCCAACAACTGGAGGGCAGAGCCTTTGCCTCCTGCTGTGTCCTCAGCCTCAGTTTCCTCATCTGTGAGGAGGGGTTAGCGTTACACACTTACTCACTTCTGCCTCCACCGTATGATGTCACAGAGATGGAAAGGCATGGGGGTGGGGGGGCGGGGGAAGAAGAAGAAGAAAGCTGTCCCCGATGAGCTTCTGTTCTCCCCTGAATGGGCTAACAAGTCACACACAAATGGAAGGATTCTGGTCGTCTGTCTGGACTTCTGGATAATCTAAGTGGGGGAGCAGGGATAAGACAGAGTGAAAAACTGAACGCAGTCACCGAGGAGGTCTTACCTGCTTTCCCCTAAAAAGATCTGGGAAGTGAAGCAGAGAGGCGGGGTATACTGGGGACACTACCAACTAATTCCTGTGCCCAGTCCCCTGTTCTCCTGGTGGGGATATGGGTGTGAGGAGGGTTCTTCCACCCCACACCCCATTCAAAGGTAATGTTTCAGGCTCCTGCAATGAGGAGGAGGCTGCCAGGGAACTCAGGCAGGGTGTGAATAGCCACCCATTCCTGATACCAGGATTGCAGGGAGGCTACAGCCAACAGGGTCTTCCTCTAGCTCTCTAGGAATCTCACAGACCGTCCCCTTGGGAACTCTGTCCTTCCTGACTTTTGGGTCCTTTCTAAGCACTTTTACCCCACAGAATGGCTTCTCTTATCCCTCAGACCTGAGTTGGCTTGCCTGGAGAGCGGACAGTGTAACAGAGTCCCTTGCTCAGGGCCGGTGGTTCTCAGCCTCCCTAAGGCTGCCACTCTTTCATATGGTTCTTCACGCTTCGGGTGACCCCCACCATCAAAGTATCTTGTTGCTACTTCATAACTGCAATTTTGCTACTGTTAGGAATTGTAAATATCTGATATGCGGCCCCTGTGAGAGGGTTGTTCTACCCCAAGGGGTCTCAACCCAGAGGTCAGAACTGTTGGGAGGACCCCCGGGGGCAGGGACTGTGGAGGGCTTCTTAAGAAGAAAACTGTTGCAGGACTATGTCCCTCACTCAGACCTTGTGGCCCTGAGAGCCCCCAAGGAGTTAAGTTCTAGATTGCAGAGAACACCAGTCATGCCCTGGTCCCCAGGCCCTATCTTGTCACTCTGTATCCAAAGGCCATTTTTTTTTCTTCTAGAAAACAAGGGGCATTTATCACAAGTGACAGCTGGACCTAATGCAATCCCAGTTAGAGCCATGAATTGCAAATGCGTACAGCGGGGAGGTTGCTCCATTGGAGCCCTCTGGGAGGGCCCAGCCTGGGTTGTGGGTCCTCCGTCCATGGAGAGGAGGCAAGGACTTAGCAGGGTGCAGGACTTCCTCAAGTCATCCTTGATCAGGCTCCAGCAGCCTCCTCCTTTTGGGTCCTTGGAGTGGGAGAGTGGGCAGAGGGATGACTGGTTGCTGGTGACTCAATCTACTTTTGACCCTTTGGGATTCATAAGGAAAAAACGAGACACCCGGGGAAGAGGCTGAAGGGAGTTGGACAAGTCCGGTGGGGCAGGAAGGTCCCTGGCCCTGACTTTGACAGCTCACCTGCTTGACTGTTGGGAGGGCCTTGCCCAGGAACCAGGGACATGAAGACGTCAGGGCCTGGGCTTTACCTCTCAATGCATGTAACCAGGACATGAGACCCCACACTCACCCTGGGCCCACCTACACAGCTGATACTCTTCCAACTGTTGGCCCCGCTCCATCCCAGAGCTGGTGCCACCTCTGCACATGCCTGTGCCTCCCAGCCGGGTCTCTGAACATCGCTACTGCTCTCCACTCCCACATGTGCGCCCAGGCCTCACATGTATGTGCCCAACTTGCTGCCAGCCCAGCACAGTGTCAGGGCGTGTCTGTCTGCCTCTGGCACCCAGGGTAGACGGGTGGGTTTGTTTTCCTTGTGTGTTTTGGGTTCAGGGGGAGAAAAAAAAATGTCTCCAAATGAGCTTTTCCTGGGGCGCTTTTCCCTTCATTTTTTTCTGCCCAGGTGTCTCTGAAGGGAACCTCATTGTCTGTTTCAAATTCATTTGCACTTAACTCATCAAAAAGTTTTGCAAGAGCTGTTTGATGTCCAAGGAGCTTCTGAGCACCCCTCCCCCTCCCCCCTTGTAATGAGCCCTTTAACTCCTGGAGACCTAGTGCAGCCTTTGGACTAGAGTCAAAGGTCCACTGCCCCCCCCACCACAGTGTGAGAGGAAAGGCTGGGGGAGGGGGTGTAGTCAGATCTAGAGTTGCGGAGGCTTTGTCCAGTTCCCTGCCCTGGGACACTCCATCTCACAGGGCATCTCTGCTGCTTGCTCCCTATCCCATGGCTCCAGCCCCACTGGGTGCAAGGCCCAGCTGTTGGTGCCCTAAACCTCCCCCACTAATTAATGGGTGCCTGCGAGGGCTGACCCAATTCGCCCCCAAATTAATCTCAATTACAACGATTTGGTAAGAGCCAAGCTAGCCAGCCTGCTGGAGCCGGGATTTCATCACCTGAGAACAAGGAGCCAGGACAGCTCAGTCCTGATGTTATCAGCGGGGGTGGAGCGGTGGTGGTGGTGTGCTGGGTGGGGCTTGTGGCCCCAGGCACCTTGGCATTTATCTGCCTCATCAAATTAGTTCACACTAACTAATACTCACATTGGCAACCTGGCCCAACTTCTCCATGCCCCTTCCCAATGACTAGGTTTGGGGGTTGTCTGTTCTGCGTTGCCAGGTCCCACCAGCTCATGGTAAAGAGGGGACTGGGGAGTTGCCTGTGGACAGTAGTACCCTGTGGACAAGAGACGATTAGCTCAGAGGCTCCTAGTGTTGCCAAGCACCAGACCTAGAAAACCTGGTCCAGTCTGGTTGCTGCTCCTGGACCCAGTGAGGTGAGGTGATTCTGGAGCAGATTGGCTGCTGACGCCTGTGCCCTGGCAGTGAGGTTTCCAAAGGCCTCTCCCATCCAGTAGCACCGGTTGCTCCCTGCACTATCCCCCTGGGGCAGGGCAGGGATCAGCAACTCCATTTTACAGAAGGGGAAGTAGAGACTCAGGGAGGAGACATAGCCAGGTGGGTAAGCCACTGGGCAAGCCAGGGCTCTGCCAGGAGACAGGACTCTTGGCCTAATGCTCTTCCCATGGGAGCACAGTTGGCCAACCCTACCTCTCCTCTCTAGCCACCCGCTCACTGCTGCCTCCTCTCTGTGGCCTTTGCTTCCTCATTTGCAAAGGAAGGGTGAAAATACAATAACGAAACCTGCTGCAGGCCCACCCTTGCAGGCCTGCAAACGTGAACACGTCCACGGCCATCTTTATTGCCAGTGATGGATGGGGAAGTTGTAGCCAAGAGCTCCCAACTACAAGGGAGCGTGTGGTCCCCTCCTTGGGGCACAGGACTGGCTTTCTGGTGGCAGGATCCAGGCAGCCAAAGTCAACTCAGGGAGGAAGTCTAAAGGGCTGTTCTTGTCACCTTGCCCGCACAGTGCAGACTCCTGTGTCACACTACTCCAGCTTGGACAGGGCTGAGCCAGCACTAATCAACTAACTCCCTGGTCCGGCAGGGCATGGGGACCGCGCTTGAGTACATAAGCGGACAACTCAGGTTAGGAGACACTTCACACAGCTCAGGCGGGTCACAAGCCCCTTCCTCCTTGCCTGACTCTGTCTCTCCCCAAGGCAGCGCTGGGTCTTCATCCTTGCAGTCTGCCCACCCCAGGATCTCTACCTTTCATTTCCGGGCCAGGCTTGGCCAGCTGAGGAGGGGCCTAGGGTTTCTTGGAGGCCCTTTGGGCCCTCTCTGACTGGTGCCCAGTTGTGTCTACCCGTACCAGCCACATGCGCCTGCCACCCTGCAAGGGAGTACGAGCCCCATGAGTCTCCTGTTCGCCCCCCACTTCCCGCAAACCCAGTGGCAGGATGATTGATTTTGCGGGAAGCCGAGTTCTGAGGGTGGGGGTGGGGAGCCGGGGCGCCAGGGGATCTTCACTCCATTTGCTTGTGGCTGTGAGTCAAAGCTGGGTCCCACTGGGCACCTTGTGAGGTGTTCCCCGCCACTCAGTTTTGCTGGGGAGAGGGCTTACAGGGGTCCTCATGGGATCTCTGACAGGGAGTCCAGAGCTACAGGATGCCTGGCAACATGCAGGGGCCTCTGGGCTCCTGCTAGTTGCCTTAGAAGATGTGATTGACAGCTCCCCTAGCGAATAAGGATGCGTGATGATTGACCCCAGCCCTCTCTAGCTTGGCCTAAAATTTGCAGGGACCTTGTGATTAGGGTGGAGTCATGGGAAGGCGAGCAGCCACCCTTCTGGCTGGGTCTCCTGCTCTTGGTCCAAATTCGGAGCTCGTTGGTGACCAATGTGAGGACAGAGGGGAATCTCAGAACTATGTAACAGTCGCTGGTATGTGTGTTTACACGCACAACACGCCCATGCACATACACACTTGAGTGGGAATCTGTCTACATTCAGGTCTTCACCCACAAGAACAAGCTCTTGATAAAGTTGTGCGGTGTCAGGTGGTGACATGAATGGCTGACAGAAGCCCAGGAGAACACCTTTACACGTGACAGTCCTCTGTGGGCTCCCACACACCAGTAGCTTCAACAGGGACAGGAAGCGGGATTGTCTCCTGGTCCTGCTGGAGATGGGACAGACCGAAACCCGGGGCAGGGCATGACTCATGGCCCTGTGAATCAGTGGGCTGCCCAGCCTGGCCTGGGAGGCTCCCTGGATTCAGGCCTCCAGGAAAACAGGGAGGGAGTCTTCCTCTTGTCACACCTGTCCCTGAGCTTTTGGGCTTGGCACAAGCCTAGGTGAGGAATTGCCATTCTCTCTAGCAATGCACAAGAAGGCGGTGCCTTCAGCTGGGAAGAGCGACAGGCGAACTTCGTGGACAAGGGAATTGCACAATGTTTTTAGGATGGAGGAGAGGAAAGAGGAGGAGAAGGAGGAGGAGGAAGGTGGGTGTGTGAGGGAATGAGTCAGAGGACAGGAGAGGGAGAAGAGAAATTTAGGATGGGACATTGAAAGAATTTGAGGAAGGAGGGTATCTTTGTTGGATGAAGGGAGGGAGGTGGTTTCTGAGAGCAGAGGGCAGCTGGGGCCAGGGGGTCAAGGGGTCAAGGGGTCAGGGAGTCAGAGGCTGGTCTTCTAAGACTTTGCAGGCTTTGTGTGAGAACTGAGGAAGGCCCTATAGCTAGCCTTATGTCGGGGCAGCTCCTAAGACAGATCTCTTCCCACAGAAAGATCCAAATACAATCCTGAAGCCATGGCCAGGTGGGGGCAGCACCCCACAACCCTACCTGATGTTTAGTCTCCACTGGAGTTCAAGGGAGGGAGGGGGCATCTCAGATGAGCAGAGGGGACCCCAAAGACAGGGCAGGTCCAGGCTCTTAGGCCTGTTTGTAGAAGCCTGAAGTGACCATGGCAACCCTTCCTGGGTGACAGCAGTACCCACGGTATCTCCAGTACTACACAACATTAATACCTTTCTGTGAGTGAACCCCAAGGCACTTGCTCCCTCTCTGCATGTGAAAATTGTGACCTGCTTGGGAATATCGTGGGTGCCATACTGTAAGGGCTTACAGCAGAGCATTTTCTCTGTATATATGTAATTAGTTTATTATGACTGAGATATGGGTACATATGCTGAAAGACCTAAGATTTCAGTGGCATGGTCAGTTTCCCATGGTTCCATTTCAACAGTGGTTTAAACAATTTTTATTACATTTAAAAAGTATTTTTTTAGCCAGGTGGTGGTGATGCATGCCTTTAATTGCAGCACTCAGGAGGCAGAGGCAGGAGGATCTTTGTGAGTTCGAGGCCAGCCTGGTCTACAGAGTGAATTCCAGGACAGTCTCCAAAGCTACAGAGAAACCCTGTGTCGAAAAACAAAACAAACAAACAAAAAAACCAAAACAACAACAACAACAAATTGTAACCAGGTGGTGGTGGTGGTGCATATTTTTAATCCCAGCACTTGGGAGGCAAAGGTAGGCAGATCTCTCTGAGTCTACAAAAGCTAGTTCTAGGACAGCTAGGGCTATTACACAGAGAAACCCTGACTCAACAAACCTAATAATAATAATAATAATAATAATAATAATAATAATAGTATGTGTTCACCTATCAAACTCACCTAGTCTCTCGAAATCATTTCTTCATCACCAATGACATGATGTGGAAGGAACGTTTGGAAAACATTGACACGTCCTTAAAAGGCAACAATAAACACTACCCCTTCCTGGGATATAGAGAAGGCTTAATGGGTAAAGCACTTGTGCAAACGTGAGGACCTGAGTTCAAAGCCAGACTCAGTAGCACCCACATCTGTAATTCCAGACCTTCTGCTGGAGTCACAGACACTATGCTCTCTGGAAGCCTGTGGGCCAGATAACCTGCTGAATGCAAGCAAGAGACACTGTGGAGCACCAGCCCTGACTTTGTCCTCGGACCTCTGCATCCATACACATGGATTTTTTGTTTGTTTTTTCATAATAGGATTTCTCTATGTAGCCCTGGCTGCCCTGGAACTTGCTCTGTAGACCAGGCTGGTCTCGAACTCAGAGATTCACTCAGTCTCTGCCTCCCAAGTGCTTGGATAAAAGACATGTGCCACCACTGCCTTGCCCATGTACATACTTTTTTTTTCAAAAATTGTTTTATTAAAAAAAAGTATGTGCACTTGTGTGTGTGTGTGTACATATGTGCACACAAGTGCAGGTGGCTGTGGAGACCAGAAGTTGAAGTTTAAAGGCCGTTGTGAGCTCCCTGCTGAAGATGCTGTTAACTAAACTCTGGTCCTCTGTAAGGACAGCAAACACTCTTAACTGCTGAGCCATCTCTTCAGCCCCATCAGCCATCTTTTTATTCACCTAACACAGGAATACACACACACACACACACACACACACATACACACACTAAAAAGCAGCTCCCTTTCCTGACTCTAAATCTTGCTGTTTTACATCCCTTGTATGAAATACAGAAAAGTGATATATTAAGCTTTTAGCATCTTAGCCTAGAAGGAACTCCTATTAATATTTTAGCCCACTTCTAGCTTTTCTTCTTGCTTTCCTTTGGTTCTGGGTTCGAACTCAGGGTCTTTCCCTCAAGCTGGGCAAGTGCTCTACCCAGAAGCCACACCCCAACCCTCCATCTGTAAGTTCTAGACAAGGGCCCCCCCACTGTGTCATGCCCCACAACCTTCTTCTTTTTATCCTTGGCCCCCCTGGAAGCAAAGGGAATGCAGACATTATATAAATCTGAGTTGGGATTATTCAGTTTTGTATTTTGTTTCTCCATGCATGCCAAGAAATTAATTGCTACAAAAGAATCTATGTGTTACTTAAGAGTAAAAATCAAACAGGTATCCGTCACTCGATCCCTGAATTATATCCTATTTCATTTCATTCCATTTAACATTATGCTCTGGTCATTTTCTCATGCAGTGACATATTCTTAAAAAAAATAGCTTGAATTTTAATGGCTGACTGGTAGTTCTTCAAAGAGTGAACCATATTTGATTTAACAAACCCCATCATAGAAATTTTGATTGCTCCCAACTTTTTACTATTAAAAGATCACAGCAAAGAACACTATTATATGTAAATTTCGCTCATCATCAGGACAATCAGGATTTCTTTATTAAAAGTAGATAGAGGGGCTGGAGAGATGGTCAGGAGCACTGCCTGTTCTAGCAGAGGACCTGGGTTTGGATGCCAGCACCCACATGACGGCTCACACTTGTCTGTAACTGCAGCTCCAGTTCCAGGGGATCTGGCCCCCTTCTGTGGCTTCCTCCAGCACCAGACACTCATAGAGTCAATATAAACGTGCCCAGAAACATTCATACACATGTAATAAAAAGAAGCCTTATTTTAAAGAAAGAAAGTGTATAGGAATAGGGATTAAAGTAGGGTTCCAACTTTTTGGGCCGAGGAGACGGCTCAGTGGGTGAAGGGCTTGCCGTGCAGGTATGAGGACTTGAGTTCAGATCTCTAATGCCTGTGGAAAGCTAGGTGTGGCAGCTTGTGTCTGTAACCCCGNGGGGGAGAGTGGTAGATACCACTGGGGTCTTGGCTGGCCGGTCAGTGTAGCCAAAACGGTGAACTCCCGGCCCGTGAGAGATCTTGCCTCAAAAAAGTTCGCTAAGAGAATTGGGGGCTAGGTAAGTGTTTAAACGGCTTCTTTAGATTTGTGATGTCTTTGTTTCCTGTTTACTTAAAGTGATTGCATTCTTTAAAAGGAAAAAAGGGTTCTTGCGAAGAGGAATAAACAAAAATAATTGAAGTTGACCTCTGGTTTCTGTGTGTACACACATATGCCAAACACACACACACACACACACACACACACACACCCAAAAGTCAATTATTTTATTTGCATTTATTTATTTTCCCCAGGTGGGGGCGGGAAGGGGGTCATGCAGGTGCCACAGCACATGGGTGGCAGTCAGAGAACAGCTTTTGGGAACTGGTCCTTATCCACTATCATGGAGATCCCAAGGATCAAACTCAGGTCGTCGGGTTTGGTGGCAATTACTTTTAGCCACCAAGCCATCTTGCTGGCCCATGTCAAAGATTTACCGAAACTATAACCAACCACGAGTTCCCTTGCTGGGTGTAACCAGACAGCTAGTAGCTACCATTCTCATTCCCACTGTTCAGACAAGCAAGCTGAGGGTCCCAATCATTTCTGAAAGTGCAGAGCCTGGGCACGCAGGCGTTAGCGGTGCTCGGGGTTCGTCCCGCTGTAGCATGGGCACTACTGCAGATGGTAGGTGTGTAGCATGGAACTAAACTGTGTGTGGAGGCGACAGACAGCATAATGAGGCGTTCTTCAGGCTGTTAAAAGGTGGTCAGCCCTCCAGCAAAAAGAGCTGTTTCAGGAAACAGAGCTGTTGAAAGCAGGGTGGGGAGTGGGAGGGAGGCCAGCTGAAACCCAGACAGGGTGGCAAGCCAGGAGGGAGGTGAGGGAGGGAGCTCTCCTGAGCTTGGAGAGGGGAGCGCGTCTAAGCAGTGGGATCTGCTGGTGCAAAGCGG